>VZSE01006029.1:3667753-3689977 GCA_013398275.1 Promerops cafer | reverse complement strand
CTCCTATTTATGTAATTTATTTGGATCTCCTTGGGACATTTCCACAAACTTTGGCTGGGCAGACAAAAGCTGCTTTCCTGATTATACTGCGGGCTACAGGCCTCATTCGAACTGTTTTTATCGGAATGTTTGCGTCTTTTTTCCCCTTTCGTTCATGCACGTAATTACTGATATTTTTGCGAAATTAGCAGTCTTACTTGTTTACCCAGAACGTGTTTCTAGTTGTGTTTTTAACGATACCTTTTTTTTGCATTTCCGGAAAATAAATGAGTATTTTCAGCTGTTTCTGTCATTCTTCTTGGCCACGTGGCCCTTGAATGAGACTAATTTTAAGTTAAATCTGTCGTGCCCTAAGTCGATGCTTTCGTGGTTCTTTCATCATGACAATGCCTCTAAAAGGGCCTCATGACCAAAGATGTTTTTTTCCCAGGTGTGGCTGTGTTCTTGTCACATAGCTTAGTGGTCAGATCTCTGCTGCTGGTCTATCTCTTGGAGTACAGAGTATGTGATTGTACTTGTGTGCGTTTTATAGTTTTTTTTCCTCCTGATTTCAGTGCCTAAGTGAATTTGCAATAATGCATTGGGGGAAAAAACCTCCAGTCTGCAACAAAGGAAGCTAGGTAAGTTTGAGGTATTATATTCCAGGTGTGCCTGGAAATGCATCGGTTTTGGAAAGCTGTAGATAAGAAGGTGACTTTGCTGTACATACTGATTTTTGTTTGAACCAAAGGATTCACAGACAGGATTGAAGCTGTATGTAGAAGTTATATTACTTTCTGCCACCTACCTTCAAGTCTGTTCATGCCCTTTAGTGCCATGGGGTTCATGCTTAGTTTTTACCAGTGAGGAGAAAAAACAGTGCAGCCCAAGTGCTCATCTTGGCTACTGTCAAGTCTCAATTAAAATGTGGGTTTTTTTTAGCATGGTCACCTGTGCTCTGTTGTGACTTTGCTGCCACTGCAAGGGTACAACTACATCATCACTCTTCCCATGTTTGGAAGATGCTGGCTGGAGTCAACTTAGAGTAATTGTAGTGGAGATTTTCAGATATTTTAATTTGCCAATGACAGCTTAAAAGTGATAGGCAGTAACAAATATTTTTGGGTAAGTGTACTTTATCCCACTTAGTTTACTATCCTACATTGTTTATTATACTACTAAGTTGTGGGTGGAGAAATCCTGCAAAAATTCCATGTGTGCAATTTATGCTTATAAATTGCACAAATTTTTATAAAAATTATATGACAGTGACCATTTTAAAAACCACTATGGACACAGAGCTAGCTGTATTTTCAAACAAATCTAGTCAAAACATGGGATCAGATAATATTTTATTTATTATTTCAGAAAATGTCATTTTATTTAGGCTTCAAGAAATCTCGATTATGTCCACTGCCTCCAGTGATGTTTTTTTAACAGCATGTCAGTGAAATAGTGAAAAAAAACCGACTTGAAATCACACTGCTTTCAGTGTCATAACATCTTCCCCCCTGTTCAACTTGACAATGAGAGAAGTGTGAAAGCCAGTGTCTGGTATTAAGGGGGTTGGGTGCCAGGTGGGAAATAAGACTGTATATATATATCACTGTTTTAAAAGCAGTTCAATATAATATTTTTGTCTAGATAGAAATGTTTGACATGTTATAGGCTAGGAGAGGTCGAACAACAGGGAAAACTCTAGTTGAACAATTGGATTTTTTCAGTTGTCTCCTAGATGACCAGCCCTGCTGATCACCATACTCCTACAGTTATGGGCTGCTAAAACTGTAGCAGGGACTCTTTCTCACACTGTTGCAGAAATGTTCTAAAAAAACCCCCTCAGAATAATAACAAAGACAAATTAGGTACTTTGAATAGATGTTTAGGTATATTGAAATAATATAAATTTTGTTTCATGGCTCTTTTGTATATTGATTCACTACATACATCCTAAAATACTTTCTAAAAATTTATAGTACACTAGTATAGCCTCAGTACCTAGCTGAATTCTGTTATAGAGTAAAATAAAAAAAGTCCTCCTCCAGTAAAAGAAAATTAAAGAAGGGAAGTAAGCTTAATTTAAGAAGTTCCAAAGTAAGGTTAAACAAATTCCAGGATTAAAGTTACCAGTGCAGGTCTAATAAATTAATAATTAATTAATCTCTAGTGAATACCATTATAATATCATCATTAATTGTAAATGAGACACACATTTTCTATGGCACTTCAATGCATTTCATCCCTATCTTAAACAGAAGTCATACGTGAAGTTTGAAACCAAAATGCTCCCTAATTATAGCACTTACAGCACTTTTTCCTTCCCAACATCTAATTCCCAAGTCAAATTCCCTTTGCCTTGCAGTTGACCATCTAATACTGATTTCTACCTAGAACTTTGTCCACTATCTGCATGAAGTGAAGCAGCAAATGAGCAATCTCTCACCAAATAACAGCATCTAATCCACTATGTGAGCCTGTATTTTAATCTGCTGCAAGGTGAAGGAACAAATATTGTCAGTGTGGTTTTGAGATAATAGCATAGGACAACAAAATTATGCTGGGGGTGTGGAATAATTGGTTTGATTCTCATTCTGGGAATGACATCTGTTACTTTGTCTCTGTTTTTTTCTGTACCTTCCCTTTTGCTGTAGCTGCCTTCTCCTGCACTCTGCCTAGTTTGCTCCTTCTGTTACTCACATAAGCCTTTTTCCTTTTCTGTAACAGGCTAACCACTCCCACCTGGTTTGTCTAGTCTATGTTTTCTCAAAATACCAAGCTTTTCCCCTTTGTCTGAAATCTACCTGTATCCTCTCCCTTTCCTTGGTGGCTTGCCTTTTTTTAACCCCTATTTTTTTCATGTTCCTAGTTGCCCACTCTCTTTATCCTTACCTCTGCTCCTCAGTGTCTCCTGATTGTTTCAGTCCCAACTGTGCCCTCTTTTCTACCTCCTTGCAACCTCCAATGAGGTAGCTTCATCTCTATAAGCTGTTTCTCCTGCCTTCCTGCTTCACATTTCATGGTTTACTTCTCCTCATGGTTTTTAGAGTTTCTAGCTTCTTAAGGTTTTGACTGTAGACCTTGGGCAACTTTCCATAGAGGACAATGGTAATCACACCTCTAATAGTGAGGGAATGCTAAATATTAAAATTACTGCAAAAGGGTCCCCAAATTAATTTGATTGAAAAAGCACATTTTCTCTTCCCCTATTTTCAGGAATATCTGACCAGCTTTAGCTGAAACTCTTGTTCTCTGCTGGAGTCAGCTGACTAGGATGAAAAATTTGTGGTCCAAACATGTTGCTAAAGCTGTAGAAAGCTTTAGCTGAATAAAGCTTTAGCTAAAGCTGTCTTCATGTTCTTTAAATGGAAAGTCTGAGATGACTTCAGTTGCAGGCACCTGTATCACTTTCCAAATCATCTGAGTATAGTTCTCAAATGCCTTTGAGCACTAATTTAGGGATGGGAAAGTAATTTCACTGATGTATTAGTTCAAGCATAAAAGAAGTATTTTCAGAAAATCCGACACAGGAATGTCCGAATTTGTCCTGTATTCTAAGGCCACACTGAGCAAGCACTTCCTCGGTTGTGTGAAAGGTGGTTGGCAGCTTCCCTTGTGTGCAGGGGGTACCAGCCTGGTTCGTGTGGAGTGGCTGGGGGTGGGAGCGTGGGCGGTGCGGGCTGAGGCGTTCCCCGCTCCGAGTCCCTGCTGCTCTCCCGGAGCTGCTGCGTGGGGCGTGCATGGGCTGATAAATGCTGCACGTGTTATCGCTGGTGGATCTTGGCTATCCCGATCCACTCAGGTTATCAGAGCACTTTCTGGAACTCCTAAAGGGACTCCCGTCAGGATCCCTTTTCTTCCGTCAGGATAAATCAAGGGTTATCATATATCCAAGGCCACCACCTGGTAAGCTGGAAATCAGCGTGTGGAGGCTTCCAGGTATTTTAAACATATATAAAAAATATTTTTGTTCAGTTCCTTAGAGCTGTTCTACAGACACCACATTGCTTTGATTGGTTTTCCAAATTAATATGGTGAAAGCAATAATGTTCCCTTTGCAGATGTTATTAATCTGTTGATTGGTTTATTAAAATTCTTAGATTTTCTTAAATGAATACGGATGTAAAATATTAAATATTTTAGCAACCACTACATTTATGGCTGCAAATGCAATGATTACTACATTAATACAAATTGATACATAGATTTTAAATTTTGTGTTATAGATAGTATAAAATGGAGAAGACTGGGATAGTCAGTGGAGCATAAAAAATTTAACCATGGCAGCATAGTCTTAACTTCTAGTTTACACTTCTTGTCACGTAAATTACAAATAAGCATTTTTGTCTTACTCCAATGATTTAAAAAAGTAATTAAATGGGCACCTGGTCATGTGGAGACAGGGGATTTCTCACGAGGTGTCTTAATGTCCAGGTCCTGTGTTGTATTTTTAATAGTTTGAGATTAATTGTAGTTCTAAGGTGTCTCTCTTAGATTTAATTCAAGCATGAATATAGCTTATGTATCACTATAAATTAAAATTGCCACAGCTCTTAAAATGTATTAATGATGTAAGTTTTGAATTTTGAGATAAAGAAACTGAAACACCCAAATGTCATGGTATGTGTCACTTGACACAGATAAAAGTGAAGCACTACTCATGATGTCATGAGTCCTCCAGTAAAAAGAATCTCAAAACAGAACATAAGGAGAAAAATGCAGATCATTTTAAATGTTCAAAATTCAAATCTAGAAATGCCCTTTGAGATATCAGTAAATATCTGAGACTTGATGCAGTCTCCAGAAATTTCATAATTAAATAAATTGCAAATTTGTTTCCAGCTGTTTTCAGACTCAGGACACTTGTTTTGAGGATGTTTTTCACCTACAGTGGAGCAGTAACAAGCAAAGTAAAAGTGCTTGAGCTATTGAGGCTCTTTTATTATGGTTCTGTTCTTTCCTTTTAAAATCATTTTTATATCATAGCTGTATTGTGATCCAAATTAATTCCAGGTACCTGACATTGAAAAATGCGGAAGTAAGAAACAAAGTTCTTTTAGAAATTAAGTTCTTCATCAAAATAAATTTTTACCTTGTTTAAAGGAGGATATCAGCATCTTCTGCATTTTAATAAGCAATAGATCAGACAAAGTAAATTTCCATCCTTTTTCTTATCAGAGAGAACTCATTTCGTGGAGTATTCCGTAGAGTTTTCAGGGGAATATAGTTATTGTTCACATTGAGGATGGCCTCTACATTTACCCACAGAGAATATATTTAGGTACCTGCAAGTCTTGGGTTCTTTCCAAGGCATTGTGGAATTACTTTATGGTGTCTGATTTACTTTAAAGCTTCTTGTTATTGCGATGCAGAAACAAAATTTATCCTGCACACATCCTGTTTAAAACAAAAATTTGTCCCCTGTTGAACAAAGATAAAGAATATTAGAATGTTTTTCTGGGTAAAGGTTGTGTTCAAATTAACTGGAAATGTGAACCAATATTTGTGAATCCATGGAGCTGAATGGTTTGATACCATACAAATTTTGGTTTCAAATGCACAGATTAGTATTACTGGGGAATAGCTAAGGTAGAGTCAGGTTCTGTAGTCTTGATTTTTTTATTTTATGCTTTCATTATATTAATGAAAGGTATCACTCCTTCAAGTTTCTGTGAGCTAGACTACATGTGTTTCCTTGATTCACATACACAGTCTTTCTCTATGTCAACCTATGATAATTTTGCCTGTGCAAAATCAACAGTGAAAACTGGTTTCCCTGAGCAAGGTGAAGCAGACTTGCCCTCAGAAGAGGGCAGTTTGTATAAATTTCTCATGCCTTTGAATTGGGTATGATGACTGAAAGTGTAATACTTCAAAACCACTCACTAGTACTGATGCAAGAACCTTGAATCACAATGCCCTGGGTTTGCTTTAAAAAGAATGGACTCAATTCATCACTGATTTGGACTTAGAGGTTAAACCTGTAGAGAGCTATTTAATGTGTGGAAAACTTGCTGGAATCTGTCAAGATAGAAATGCTGTTCCTTCTATTCTCAGACGGAATTACCAAAGTTATTTCCCTACAAATACTATTGCAGAGCAGAATGTTAAAGAAAGCCAAAGCTGAGGCAAAAAAAAAAAAACAAAAAACCCACCAAAAAACAAACCACCCAAACCAACCCCCCCCCCAAAAAAAGAAAAAAGAGAAGATTTATTTTGCTATTCCTGAATAGGTCAAAGTAATGTCTCAGGGAATAACCCATGGGTTTGTACCTGCTCATATATAGTCTGGAAATTCCCATAGGAGATGCAAAAAATAACAAGGCTGTTATTTTATTGCTAAATATTGAAATGACTGCAAGAGATCATCTTCATCCAGTTCTTAGTGTCGTGCAAGGAATCTTAGAGAGTCAGGTGTGTTTCATTCATCAGTCTGATGTCCAATTACAGCCCTTAAAGCCTGCTTTAACTTCCCAGCCAGTGTAGCATCACTCATACTCTGTATCATTAATGTGAGAGAGAGCTACCTTGATCCAGATGGGTTTATTGTTCTCAGGGGTGGGTGTGTTTATGTAAGTAAGCTCAGGTAATCACTCCTCTTTTTAGTATAGTTTATTCTGTAGTCATTTACAGGATGTTCTAGTTGGGAGAGGCAAAAAATTAGGCTTTGTCTTTCAAAATCTGCAAAAAACCTCATCCAGATGAATTTAGTCTCAGGACAATTTCCCAAAACAGCCTGTCACTCAGTGAAACACTTTCTTTAGAAATTTGACAGCCTTGGTGAGATGTCAAGTAAAAGATCTAAATAAAAATTTTCATCAAGTGAACCAAACTCAGAGCACCACTTCCAGAAGAAGAAAATAGTTGATTTGAGAACCCTGTGTGATGGCTTTACCCTGACTGACAAATCTGAGGTTTTTATTCCACCGTGTTCCAAGGTGACAAAAGAAGTAACACTGATCCAAGTTAAGTAACACTGATCCTATTTTTTGGCTTTAGTCCAGTTTTTCTTTGACAGTAGTGTTCATGGAACCCTCTGGTTAAAGTACCAGAACAGCAACAGGGCAGCACCTTACAACTTTTCTAAAGTGAAAATTGCTGTTACTAATTTGGCTTCATACTTTGCACATTTTAAACATGTGGAGTAGAATTCACAATTATCTATTCTATTTCTTCATAAACAGAAAAAAACCCAAGAATACACAATGAAACCTGAATAGCTGCTTTCCCTCAGGAAGCTTCATGCTGAGAATGTTGTTAGGTTGATGCAAAGAACCAGCAGGGGAAGCCTCGCTGGGGAACATGACCACTAGATGGCTGAGAAAGTACAAATAACACTTGACAACAATTTGTAGTAGCACAATCTTAATTTTTATAAAGGGTTATGATTTAGATTAGATTTTATTACTAAGATTATGATTTATGATTAGATTTCATTATGAAAAATTTGCAATGTGTTGTATGTAGTCCATGTTTAGAAGCAGAGAGGCAATTGCTTGCTTGTATTTAAAGATAATTATTTAGTTTTAGCAGAATTTAAAAAAAAAATGATGTGATGGATACCTGAAACCTTTTAGGGGTAAGTTGAACATGAATACTGTTGCATTCCTAGCAACCTTAATACTTCTGCCAGTCAGGATGAGGTATCTAGGTTGACCTGGAATGCATGAAGTACTTCAGAGTGACTACTTATTGCTATCAAAATATATGATCTGTGAATAATTCAGTCAATAAGAACTTACTGCTGTAGAGAAGCAGTAACTCAACAAAACATGTTCAGACTTGTTCTGCTGCCTGACAACCTTGACATAATTGTGCTATTTCCTCTATTTGTCTAACAGTCCCTGGCTACAACACACATCCTTGGGCAGGATTTTTCATTTCACGTTCCCAAATGGCCTTCGTGTAATTTGCTGTGCACACATGACTGCAGTATTGCAGAAATAACTACACAAATCCTCAGCTTCAGCAGGATAGTTATCTGCCCTTCATCATCCACAGTCCATTTGTTTGTTGCACTTTAGTTTGTGTCTGTGTAATACCATAGCTTTTCACTTTACACTGCTAAGAATTTATTTTACATAGGAGAAATATTGGCTGCTAGTATTCTCCTTTAGTTGTGATCTGCTAATGGCAAGTGTGACTGGAAGTGCACACAAGATTAGAATTTTCCCTGAAGGGAAATACTAGAAATTCATGTGATTCCCTCTGCAGTGTAACCTACACTGTTCCCCACCTCTGCAACCTGGAAACTAAGCAGTCTCCTCTTCCTCAGGGAAAGATTGGTTTTCTTTGCTGCTGTGTTCCCTGTATTTGTCACTTTTCCATTCAGAACCCCCAGAACATGTCGCCAGTTGCAGTTGGTGGTGACAAGTGACTCCCCTTTCATATTGGTTTGCAGGTTACAACTTGTGTCTGTAACAGTGGTGCTGCCATTATTGTGGGTTAGAGTCTAAACACTCTGTGGATGACCTATAACCATAATATATACATTTCACAAGGTTATTAGGGAGCCTTTTTAATATTCTGGATCTTTTTCTCTCAATATGAATGTTTTTGTATTTTATTGGGGTTAGAGAGCTGAAAGAAAACCCAACAGGCTTTTCCTATGATCTCCTATCTCAGGTAAAATTGTATTCCTGTAGAGAAAATCTTATCAAACAGTCTTCATAGGCAAATATGAATTGTAGTATGTACTAGTCTTTTCAGATACTTCTTCAGTCTTTCTATTAATTTTTATTCATGGTTTAGAGAATCCTTGCCTCTGCTAGGGATAAAATAGCTGTAAATCTCAAAATAAGGAGCAGATTTTTTAAACATTTTATAAGCTGGGTGACTAAGTCAGATTGTCTTTAACTTTGCTGTTGAATTTACATCAGCAATAAGGCCACAGAATATTCCTGGGTTTTGGAAAAGTTTGTAATCATTCTGGTATTCTATATTCTCATCTGCATCCTGAGAAAAACTCCCTCAATGTTTAAAATATATTTCTAATCAGTGGATTTTGTGGCTCATATACCTTCCAGATAATGCTGTACTTTTCTAAACTGGAGGGCCTGACACAATCTGAGATGTCCTGGGGGTATTCAAGACAATAACACAAGGCTGGCAGACATCACACAGGGCATGTTGAAGACCTGCATCCTTGTGGAGGAGCATCCTGACTGGGAGCATGCAATTGCTCCTGCAGCATAAGTAGCTCATTTTGGAGCTAAATTTATCACAGATCTGAGGCCTCCCTAAGTTAAAACCTGGGAGTGAATCCTGGTGTCTGGGATAGATAAAACCCCATTCCTGATGTTCCCTCTTCAGTTGTCTCAAGCGTTTTGTGAAATTACTGCAGTGTGTAGATTGCCTGGAAATGCTCCAAGCTCCCCTTTGTGCCAAGTGATGAATAACAATAACAGTGTTGTGACGTCCCATATAAACAAACCACATTAACTCGACTCTTCATACTTCCTAAATTAGAACTACAGTAATATCCAGGAATTACAGATATTTTCCAGTATCTGTAACCTCCATGGGTTCTCATGACTTACTTTAAAGCAAGAGAAACTAACTGATTTCCAAAGTTTACCTCTGTTATCCTTGATGACAGGAAGGCAAACAGTGTCAGTTTTAACTCTGAGTGTCTCAGCTTGGAAAGCTCATTTGTCAAACAAATTTTTTCCTCCTCTTACAGCAGGAGCAAGGAGACCATCCCCTGAAGCATTGCACTGTATTTATAGCATCTTAAATACAAAGCACTGAGGAAGGAAAACTAATGGAAAATATAACAGTAGTCAAAAAAGGATGAGAAAAATTATCCAAGTGGGACGGTAACGAGGCAATTAGATTTGTCTGTATTAGGCCTTTAAATCACTAGTTCTATACTTCTGGCTGTTAAAATTTTCAAAAATGATAGTTTTGCAATCTCCAATTTTCTAAAAATAGTGATGTTGACACTGGTGGAAGCTGATGGTGGAAAATCTAAAAATATGAGGTAACTTAGTGAGAATAGTCATGACATTCTCTTTGACAACCCTGAAGAAGATTCCCTGAAATAAAAAAGGGACATAATATTTTTCTTATGGAAAGCCTGACATTTGCAAATCCTTTGGTCTAATGCTGATAATCAGGAAGATATTAAGCCAAACAATTAACATTACAAGCAGTGAGAGTATAAAGAAACAAAACCAAGCAGATTTTTCAAGAATAAATTTTACAAATTCAGCATGATTTCCTGTGTCAGCAGAGTAAGTGGTTGAGTGCTTAAGGGAGAAGCAGTACATGTAACTTGATGATAGTAGAAATTTTAATGTTGTTATATGTTACTTCCCCTAAATTAGGGAGACATGGACCAGATTAAATCACAGATAATCACAGTTATCAGTGCCTTTACCTATAAAAGTTCTTTCAGATGGAATCATTATACAGGCCCATTTCTTTACTTTTTGTATTTAATAGTGAGTCAGGAGCATAGGCTATATTTAACAAAATTTCTGGATTTTGCCAGCTTGGCTGAAAACATTATAAATGATAAAATTAGAGGCTAAAATTATCCTGGTAATTTGGAGAAATAGCCTGATATCAGCAAGTAGAACTTCATTTAAGGAAAGCATAAATAATAAATGCACAAATATAAATTAAAAAAAACCTGACTTTGTGAATGCTGTTACAAAAGAGAAGGGAGAGAATCTTAAGGCAACAGTTGAATGTGAATTAAGCCATTTATTCAGCAGAATACAGTGAGTTATGAGTAGTTCAGTTGGAACAGTTTGAGTAGTTGCTGTTTCTTGGTGGGGAATTACTGCACCTCATCTGAGACATAGTAACTGACTGCAGTTACATTCCCAGTCCCCTGCAGTGTAAAATAAAATTCATTAACTTAATATCTTTCTTTTTTCATCACATTCCTAATGATCTGAGTCAACAAAGCTGCTGTGGAAAAAAAAAGCAGAGGTCATCTTGGCGAGCATGAAGAAGAACATGTGTGACACCCAGGAGTTAATTATTTCACTATAAGAGACCTCAGGTGAGCACTGCATCTGTGTTTGCACGCCACACTTGAAGAAAGAGATAACCTAAGGGTGGGGGCAGAGCTTTGAAAACATCATTTGTGAGTAGAGACTGAAGGCTCAATTTCTGCTTACAAACAATGGTGGCCATTTGTTCTCTTTGGTCACAAGGCAAAATTATTTGTCTAAACTTATTTCCCCCCTAGCATAAATAAAGTACCATTAGTGTTTTCAATGCAAATGGAATTGTTCTAGATTTAAAAAATTGCTTTCACAATGTAAAAATATGGTGTGATCAATTAGTATTTCAGAGATTGTCACGAACATGCCCTTTGATGTTTTGCTTTGTCAAAAATACTGCAGGAATTTCTTCAAATGTGTTAACAGGGTACAAGAGTAGGGCTGCTCTCCTGTTTCTTGAGTTGGATCCCAGCAGTGAGGGAATGGCATGCAACAGACTGTGGGCAAAAGAGCTGAGCTAGGCACAGCTAAATACCATGGGAATTCCTATCTGCTGGCTCCTCAGGGCATCCCCCTCACCCAGCTGTACAGTAAGGACTCCACCACCTCCCTTTTCACTCACTCCTCTGAATTAATCCCAGGTACTCAGCTCCCTCAGACTCTTGAGAGCACCTGTACATGGGCAGGCACCTCCTCTTGGCAGCAGTAGGTTATGTACTGTGCTGTTCATGAGATTATATGTAATTTTACAGAAATTAGTTTATTAAATATTTTACACAGTATTTCATAGGGAGCACCACGTGCTGCTGAATATCTAGAATCAGTTCCTGCAATATATGCTCTGACTCCATTTTATAATTTGCATTAATAGTTTTATATTAATATTTTCATTAACATGAAGGGTCATGCATACAGGGACACATCTTATTCTTGAGTGTACCTGACCTCACTAATCTCTGTAATGTGTGGTCAGAAAGTTAAAGTAATCTACTGCATGGCTGTTTCTGCAAATTTAAAGTGAAAATTTTTCTGAAGCAAAGATCAGACTTTGAATTTATATTTGATCTCATAGGAAATTGTCAGTACAAAATTGGCTTGAATCTTATATTTTTACTCGTATGACATAACACTGTTTTGAGATTATCATCTGCATTGTGGAAGAGGACAACCAGAAAAGAGCCCCACACTAGATATTGTATAATTAAGTACAATATAGAAGCCCCCCAACTCAGAAAGGATTGCAATTAAGAGACTAGCCATGATGAAAGTCAGAGATTTGAGTAAAGGAAAAATAATACTCAGTTCATTCCTATTTAAGAGGAGTTATGATTTTTGGAAGCCTATAGGGAGCAAAACTAAGTATCACAGGAGTATAGTTTTCTGCATGCATTGCAGTGGAAAGAAATGTGTATATATGTGCATAAAAACACAAAAAAATTATCACCTTTCATTTTTTTCCCCCACTGCAGCTTACCTGGAAAAATGAATGGATAAGTATTTTTCACAATTTAGTGCAATTTTTATTTAATTAAATAAAGTACTTGATACCTCTGTTTGCTGACAGTCTCCTGTAGAGGGTTCCTTAATAGCAAAGTGCTAGCTGTTGAACAGAGAAGGACATGTCCTTAAGATCATAGAAACATTTAGCCTGGAAAAGACTTTTTTTTATCAAGTCCAACTGCTAACCCAGCACTGCCAAGCCCACAACTAAACCATGTCCCTGAGTGCCACATCTGCAGATCTTTTAAATCCTCCAGGGTGGTGAACCCACCACTCCCCTGGGTAGCATGTTACAGTGCTTGGCAATGCCTTCTGTGAAGAAATTTTTCTTAATATCCAATCTAAATGTCCCCTGGCACAACTTGAGGCCATTTCCTCTCATTCTATCTCTTGTTACCTGGGAGAAGAGAACAAACCCCACCTCTCTACAATCTCCTTTCAGGTAGTTGTGGAGTGATAAGGACCCACCTGAGCCTCCTTTTCTCCAGACAAAACAACCCCAGCTCCCTCAGCTGCTCCTCATAAGACTTGTGCTCCAAAGTCCACCAGCTCTGTTACCCTTCTCTGGACACGTTCTAGCACCTCAATGTCTTTGTAGCAGTGAGGGGCCCAAAACTGATTACAGGAGTTGAGGTGTGGCCACTGCAGTGCTGAGTACAAGATCACTGCTGTAGCAGTTCTTTTTAGAGAAAAATAGTAAGGGAATTGCAGGGAAAAATACCGTAGCCCTAGAGGTGTTTTCCACTGCTGATAAAGCCTGCTCATTGTTGATGTTTTTCTTGAATCAATCCCTATGTATCTGTGAATTTTTCTACGGTCGTGCCTTCTGAAGAGACTGAGAAAAAGAGATGACTTATGGTAAGTAATTTAATTTAATATCTATTAGAGCCAAAGACAATGACATTGTCTGATACAATCTACACGTGATTCACAATTATTCCTGTACTGAGTGTCCAGGCAGCAATCACTGGAAATGAAATGACTGTGTAGTATTTTGTGACGTGAGAGATGGAACATGGAAAAGATGGACTTGGACTGTGTAAACTCTTCCCAGTTCCTCATGCTAATTTTATTGCCATGAACATGGCTAATCCTAAAGGCACACACACACCTGATAACCTACATGCACCTCAGACTAGGAGACAGGATCTCACTTAATTGGTGAGAAAATAGAAGAAAATGTTATTGGCTTGCCTCAAGATTTACCGGTTGTTTTCACAACTAAAAGCTTTGTAATTGTTGACTTTAACCTTTTACAGGGCCAGGTTATCATGTTATGCTCCTAGTTGCCAAATTTATTTAAATACATTGCGGTAGGAAGCAAGTCTCTAAATCAAACATGGTAGTTGAGTCATATTAGGAAAAAAACCCCAACAGTATAAACAAGTATCTAACATAGCCAGTCGTGATGAAGTATTTAAGTTTTCAGGCAATGTAAATTAGGAGTGTATTTTCTTTAGATTAATCCAAACATTTTAAACTGACTTAAATTAGTTGTTTTCATCATAAATACATTTGCAGAAAAGGTGATAATGTTATGTAAAATTTTACTTAATGCAGATTTCTTTAGTTGTAAATTTGACTTTATAATACTTGACTGCTTCTTTCATTTACAAAACAAAGTTATATTCTGATTTTTTTGATTGCTTTATTCTTTCTTTAGAAACTTCATTAAAGTATTTTCTGAAAATATCTTTTAATTTTTTTTCATTATTAATTAATAATAGTTCTTGATTCTTCCTATTAAAAAGATTCACTGAAAACCAGGGTAAATACTATTACTAACGAACCTGAAAATAAAGTTCCTATTAACTTTAAAATACTCTAACATGCATTTATGCCATATATGTGTGGAAATGGTTTTGTTTGGTTTGTGTTTCTCAAAAACTGAACACTTTTACTCTTGAAAATAAGATGTTAAATTGATACAAATAGTCTAACAACTGCTAGTCAGTTTTGAAGGCTTTGGTCTGTGTGTAACTGTTCTCTCATACACGTTACTGCAGGACCTTTTTAGAGAAAAGGTCTTTAAAGACCTTTATAATGCTTATGGAAGTGTAATGCTGAATTTAACAAAATCAGTGTTGTGTTGTTTGAAGTACAGTAAATGCAAATGCTTGTCTTGTAGTATACTTTCATTTATTTTCTTTTGTCTGTACAGCCAAATTTCTGTAATGTTTTTCACTTGGAGAGTGGCCACCTATGGTGGCTGTTTATCCCAATGTGTATGCCCATGGATAGGCAGCCTCCGTCTGTAATCCAAACAGAAATTTTCATTTAAACAAACCCAAGTCTGCTGATCCTATCTCAGCAGGTGTAAATTAAGAAACTTGTGAAATTGATGATAGCTTAGGGGCTTGCAAACTCCAGAGCTAAAATACTTGGCAAGATTGCATTAGGGACTACTCTAATTAACAAAGGACATGCTAAACCAAAATAAGGGTAATTGCTGACAAATAATATTTAACTGGTGTAAAAGCATGTTTCAAGATAAAATAAGATGGCATGCCCTGAATTCAGCAAATAGAAAAATCTATAATCACTGTAGAACCTTTTAATTAGTAGAACTGTTACTTCTGCCTTAAAAAAGAGATGGTGAATTTTGTGCAGAAAATGAGTATAGGGCCACTGGGAGGAGAGAGAATCAAGAAGCCTATTAGTTTGTCATTTATGGATCAAGTATCATGGTTCTCGAGTTTATAAAATTTGTCTTCCATTTGTCTGACATCCTATTCTTGTATTCAGAAATCTCCCAAGTTAAAATCAGAAGTGTTGAAAAACTATTAAGAAGATACATTTTCAAAAGCTTCAGCATTTGTTGATAGATGCACAAATCATTTCATTTGATGTTAGTTGCAGAAGTCCAAATTAGAATACTTCAACAAATAAAATATACTTCTCTGAGAAACTGTTAACAGGTGGGATAGTGTAGAAAAATGCAGAGGGCAAAACCATTTTTTTCTTCCATTCTTGATATCTTATTTCTGTGCATGCAGGTTTTGGCAGATTTTGGGCCTAAAGACTATAAACCATGAAATGCTGAAGTCAGTCTAGCTGTGTTTATCTTATGTGTCTGGGAAGACAGAGAAATTGTAAGGAACAGAAAGTCAGGAGTTTTCTCAAAATGTACATCCTATCTTGAGTTTCTGTGATTTGTCTGCAGTGTGTATCCTTTTTGGTAAAATAGTTTATATGTGGTAGATAATAAATGGAAACAATGTAATGCAGATGAACAGTTATTTTGTGTCATGGCAATTATTTTTACTAACACAGTTACTTCCATCCCATTTGCAGACATACACATAAACACAGATATTTCTATTTTCTTTCTATGTTTTGCAAGCCCCGTCCCCAAATACTAGATTGCTGTCTGCCTTTAACATGATAACTGTATAAAACAGTGTTACTTGTGTTCAAAAGGGGAAACTTTTTCAGTAAGTTAACTACTCTGGGTTGTATCTTTAGCAGGATCTCTGCATTTGAGTTCAGCACAGTTGTTAGGCAAGTTTGAACCCTGCTGCTTTTCTGCAAAGTGTGGCCTTCAGGAGGAATTTTTCTGAAGACTTGCTACCTGAAGCCTTCAGAGTCAGATTGTGTACCCAAATAAAACCCCTCAACATAATGGAAGGCTGATGTGAAAGAGATGTGAAAGCAGAAGTGCTGTTGGAGCATATTTGGGTGTTCCATACCGGTTTGATGGGCTGTGGGGAAACCCTGCCTTCTAGCTGAGCTGGTGTTTGATGCCATGGGTGATGTAGATTTGCAAGTGTTGAGCTGAATAGCTCATGTAGCATTTTAAGTCCAAAGTAGGACTTGCTGCTGCTCCACATCTTTTCTTGGGAGCAAGAGAATATTTTTACTGCATCATTTGGGTGATACCTACATTGCACATGTAGGTCACAGTGGAAATCCTGTGTGCTGATTACTGCCTAAATGCACCAGCTCATGGAGTTAAGTGCAATCTTGGCACAGTAGCTCCACATGATCCAATGTAACCCATTTCCCTCTGCTGCTGTCCTCGATGCAAGATTGATTCTACAGAATTAGGTCCTGTTTCTCCAGCCTGTCTTGTCTGCACAAGGACAAACTATGCTTTGTCTGCAGAATCACTCGCTCTTACCAGGATGTGAGAACTGTGGAAAAGCACACGTGGACCTCCTGGAGACTGCTGATGTGTTATGGAAAGGGAGGAGTCCAAGACCTTCAGTTTGTGGCTGCTTTGGTGACAACATGGCCATGCCGTGTGCTTACACTGGCTTAGATGGCAAGTACAAAACTAGTAATTTTTAGTGATTGAAAAGTGGTACTGAATAGAACGATAATTTCATTCAGTTACATTATTAATAATAATAGAATGATGGGGGGATTGGCATCACTTGCTGATGAGGTAAATATGTTTTTTAAAAGCATGTTGTAAACATAGAAACACAAGTGTGTGTTTGCAGGGCTGAGGGGAAGCCTGGATAAACCCGGATTCTTCATTTCCTGGCATAACTTCTTGGGAAAAGATCTGTGGGAAACAGGGAATTTGCTGTCCATCTTTACCCTGGTGGAAGAACTATTCTGCAAAAAGTTCTTCTGCTCAATGTTTGCCTATTCTGTTACAGAGCTGAATTTTTTTTTAGTGTTAATAAAACATGCAACAGTGAGAAAACACTCAGATTCCTTGCGATATAATTAAGCACACAATGCCAAAAAAGTTTAGATTTCAGGCTGCTGCTGGGCCACCTGTCTTGGTTTCCTAACCTTCTGGCCTCTGTCTGCCCTTTAGATGACAGATTAGCTGTGAACATCCTCTATAAAAGGAAATAGTGTTCTATAAAATTCACACCAGGGTTTCCAATTTAGTATCAGAGTCAGGACATCCTAAAATAAAATTTGGTTCAAAAATAGGTTGGAGGGGGGATGTCAGGGTTAAAAGCAAACAATCTACTGATGTCAGTTAATTCTGTGAGAAAACATGCATGCAAAAGGGGTTTAGATTCTTGTTCAGGTGCAGTAGTTTTTTTGCTGATGGGGAATGCAGCAAAGCAAAACAATAATAGCATGTTCCGTGAATCAAGTGTGATAAAGAGGAGTTCCTATAGAGCAAAACAGGAAGTTTAAAAAAGGCTAAACAATTGATCTTTGAGGACAGGAATGATATTTTAATTTTAACCTTTTTTTTTTGTTTTGGCTTTAATTTAGAATTTACCAAGTGATGCAAATCATTGCCAGTAAATAGCATTTTAGTGTATTCAATGGACACATGTTCATACGTGAAGAGACATGAAAATATTTTAAATATTTAACTTTCTTTCTGCAAATGAAATACTGGGAGTTTTAGATACCTGAGGTGTGTAAATCAAGACATTTATTTGTTTACACTAGTCGTTATCTTCCCAGTATGTTTTCTTTCCCTGAGTTGTACAGCAAAACCTTTGTCTAAGCTTTTCCAAGAATTTTATTCTAAGAACTTTTTTTACCTTCCATTGTTAAGATTTATCCCTTGGAAATATTATTTTCCAGATCTCATCTATAGCTGAGGATGGTTTTTTTTGAAGTCTATGCAAAACCAGTCAATTGTCTTACACTGTTAGCAGTCCTTGGTCAAAGCTTCAACTGTACCTTGACATGCAGCTTATCTAGGCATTTGCATCTTGAATACATTTATTTTTACAAATTATTACCATTTGTCTATTTTAATAAAATAAGACATCCTCATGTAATTCATAATTAGGCCTAATACAATTGGATAGTTTATCTATCATTTAAAAACTGTCCTGTAGTGAAAATTACAGTAATATATAATATTATATAATCATGAATAATACATGATACAATATATTATGTAAGTGCATCAATTAAAAAAATACATATTACTTCAATATTCAGAATAATCTTAAGAGTCTTAGATATTTACTCTTCAATATTGGGGGGAAAATGGTTTAACCAACAGGTAAGTGCTTTCATTGTTAATATTTATTTTCTGAATATTTGGCTTCAACTTTCAGCCTTTGGGTCTTACTACATCTTTGTTACTAGCTTGAAAAATGTTGTAGTGTTCTGTTCTCCATCCAGGTTCTTAAAGAAAATGATAAAATCATTGCTTCAGCTTTTCTCTGTTAAGCTGAAAAGATTCAATCTCTAAATCCTGCACCATCAAACTTCTAAATCATCATTGTACACATTTTTTGATGTAGTTGATCAACATTCTTTTTAACATTTTAGCTTGAAAACAGGTTATGCTTAAAAAAAAACAAAATAAGGATGCAACACTGCCAAACATGAAGTTAAAGGAACTACTGTGCTTTCTGCTCCTGCTTTGTAGTCTTCATTTTAAACCTCTCAGAATCACAGGAGCCCCTCTGGGCACAGAATTCACTAAAACTCTATGCTAATTTGACGACTCTTTTCAGTGTTTCTGATCACCAGAAACACTCACTGTCTTTGTTCCTATGCATGACTTTCATTTGCTTATCTTAAAACGAGTTGGGGTTGCTTGTGTCCATGTCACCACGTGGTCTTGATTGCCCTGCACCAGTGAACTCTACGCTTTCTGTTACTTGCTTTTCCCAGTCTTCACATCTTCTCTAGTGACTTTTATTTTTTCCAGAAGCGTTAAGTTGGAGGTGATAGGAACTGATCCTACAGACTCCCATAAAAACCACGGTGTCTGTCCTGGTACCCCGTGGTTATGTTAGCCCAGGGCTGAGCATACCCTGCCTGTAAGCACGAGCTGGTGCTTTCGGATGGGAGTTACCCGGCCAGCCCGGCTTTGGCTGCCACCGCAGAGAGAGTGATGAGAGCATTGGGTGGAGCAAGTGTGAAACTGCTTTAATTTGGGGATCTGGACATGCTGCGCTGACACTATTTGCTTTCAGCCACTTGTACTGATCTGTTACTATCAGCTGGACTTGTAACGACATCAAAAAAATCTATCAAACCAGTTCCCATGATGTAATGTAAACACACATAAATTAGCATGTAATTGCTGTTCTTAGCTTCCTTATTCACTTAGCTCTGCTGCTGGCACTGTTTTATTTTATCCAGGATTTTTTAAAGGTTGGCAGGTATCTCAGTTATATTTGCTGTTAATGACACAGACTGACTTTCATTAAGTCTGAGTATTTTGTGGCATCCTCTGTCCTGAAGATTGAGAAGCATTCCTCTGCCACTTCTTTTCTAACAAATGGTCCCAACCTGACTGAACAAATAATATCCAAATTTAAAGCTTTGTATAGAAGCCTCCTTAAATATTTCTGGAAAAAAAAAAAAAATAGAATTTCATCAGCCTTATGGTATGACTGCATCTGATTTATCATGCATAAAACAGGCTAGTGAGCTATTCATTGTACATTTCTTCTGTGCCCAAATTATCACAGAAAACTTATGATAACACCATTACATTGTCTTTATTCTTGGTTTACTTAAAAATAATTGTCAATCTTTTTTCATTGCATTTCCTTTATGATTCTTTTATGGTTTTTATGATTTTTTCATGATTGTAATTATTTTTATTCTATGTAAGTTTATTTACTTTTGAAATGATGTTTCTCTCAGATTGTGGCTTCTTGAGGAACTGTCTCACAAAATTTTATGTTTTAAAAAATATATTCTTGCAGCTGTTATCACTAAACTACCTTTAACTTTTTGACACTGACCCTTTAAGATAGCTGATAGAGATATGAATCTCTATATGCTTTTGTGTGCACATGTGTACTGATATATGGGGAGGGGTCTTTTGTGGTGTCTTTGGCAACATAAATTATGAAGTCTCTGACATGCTTCTTCTGCACCTTTTGTTTGGTCCTTAATTTCTGAAGATAAATTTTGAAACACTGAGACCTATATGTGACCATTAAGGGCAGAGTAATGAGTATAATTTTCTATGAAAAAAAAAAAAAAGGTAAAACTCTTGTTATCAAAATCTAGAAATGATAAAGCTCATCTTATTTGCTCATCTTTCATTATTGGTAATGTCTGCTAATCCCATTTAAGATTTCTGAATGGCCCCACAAGGCTCTGTAACCCATCTTTTCCTGACTTTGGTTGCAATTTCACAACAGCCCCTCCTCTTGATGATGTGTACCTTTTAGAGGAGAGTGGATAACACCAAAGGAGACCTGCAACCTCTCCTTTTTCATCTTGATTGGCTCAAGGTTTAGGCAATACCTCAAGGAAAAATGCTGCTGGGGGTCTCAAAGCAAGCTACATAATAAAAAAAAGTAGTTGAGCTTTGAAAGTTCTGAGTGAACTTCAGTTCCATTTCAGTTTAGTTTAGTTCCATGTTCCAGTTTTTTTGAATGAGTAGATAGCACCCTGTAGTTTGATTCAGAGCTGCACGCTGCTGACAGCCTTTTCCATGTGTAATCGAGGTGCGGGCGGCGCAGGAAGCGGCGTCTCCCCCTTCCCCACCCTCGGGCGCAGCGCCTTCGCTCCTCTGCGGGAGCAGAGCAGTCCTCCCTCCGCCCGGATCCCGAGTGAAAAACCTTCCGCGCTTAGCCTGGCATCCCGTCTGCATCGAGGGCACGGGAATCTGGCAATTGCCCGGCTGCTTTAGGATCACAGAATACATGATGTGCTGATTTAGCCAGCCACCGGAGGTACGCGAAGAGGGAAATTTCTCTACTTGCTTGATGAGGGCAGTTACCAACCCCGAACAGCCCAAAAGGCAGAAGGTCTGTAGTATTTCCATTTCAAGTAATGCAGGTCCTTTGTAAAAGCACAAATAAAGAGACCTTGTAGAAACAGTTTGTAAAATGAGGAATACTGGCCACAGATGCTTGACCTCTGTATCCCTTTATTCGGATGGCTGCATTTTCACCTTTACTGACTGCACTTAGACAAGAACAAGGGCACCCCGATGCTGCCTTTTTGCGTTTGGTTTTTTTTTTTTTCCTTGTGTNNTTTTTTTTTTTTTTCCTTGTGTCATTGTGTTGCTCTCAGATATTTGTTGCATCTGTTTCCTGTTAAGGAAGCTTAGTGTTGCCTTTTGTCCAGCAGGTGGAAGACTTGCTGCAGTATGTACAGCTCAGCAGCCAGGCTATATATAAACTTTTGAAAGAGGATACAGGAGTTTTAAGCCATTGGGGCAAGGAGATACTATTGAATAGACAGTTTTCAATTAACACTTTTTTAAAAATTATTATTTTTTTTTTAAATCACTGTGTTAGTCAAGGAGATATAATGGTAGAGTTAAAAGAAAGGTAATCTCTGCACCAAAATTTGAAAACTTGAACTGAGTAGCTGAATTCAGGAGATGCCACTAGGGTAAGTCCCAGGACTATAAATAGCTGTGCAAGGCCCGCTGGGTTTTGTACTGTATTTGTAGTGTCACCACAGCTGTAGAATGTAACTCTGCTTGAATTCATGGAATATACTTCCCCTAAGCACTTGCAGCTGGCAGATTTAGAAAGACTTTCTTGAAATTCAGTGGGGCAGTACCACTAACATTTATGATATTTTCTGAGCAGGGAAAATATGCTTGAAAACATTGTAGGTATCTCTGTCCAGGGAATGTAAGGAAGGCCACAGGACCTACTGTGACTGACATGCAACTGAGTAGACAAGATACTGCTTCTGAATCTGTGAGTATTACCCAAACTACTGTGTTGTGTTGATCTTAAAAATGCTCTAGATCATGCCTAGAGATATCTAATACAGGAAAAAAGAGATGTTTAAAGTTGCTTTTAAGAATTAATTAGCTGTGTGAAGGAATTTATTTGTATAAAGTAGCTAAGCGTTACTTTAAATAATATGTGATATACATTGTACATATTAAAGTGAAGGAATTTATGAGGAGATAAAA
>VZSE01006029.1:3647250-3667417 GCA_013398275.1 Promerops cafer | reverse complement strand
CAACCTCTCCTTTTTCATCTTGATTGGCTCAAGGTTTAGGCAATACCTCAAGGAAAAATGCTGCTGGGGGTCTCAAAGCAAGCTACATAATAAAAAAAAGTAGTTGAGCTTTGAAAGTTCTGAGTGAACTTCAGTTCCATTTCAGTTTAGTTTAGTTCCATGTTCCAGTTTTTTTGAATGAGTAGATAGCACCCTGTAGTTTGATTCAGAGCTGCACGCTGCTGACAGCCTTTTCCATGTGTAATCGAGGTGCGGGCGGCGCAGGAAGCGGCGTCTCCCCCTTCCCCACCCTCGGGCGCAGCGCCTTCGCTCCTCTGCGGGAGCAGAGCAGTCCTCCCTCCGCCCGGATCCCGAGTGAAAAACCTTCCGCGCTTAGCCTGGCATCCCGTCTGCATCGAGGGCACGGGAATCTGGCAATTGCCCGGCTGCTTTAGGATCACAGAATATATGATGCGCTGATTTAGCCAGCCACCGGAGGTACGCGAAGAGGGAAATTTCTCTACTTGCTTGATGAGGGCAGTTACCAACCCCGAACAGCCCAAAAGGCAGAAGGTCTGTAGTATTTCCATTTCAAGTAATGCAGGTCCTTTGTAAAAGCACAAATAAAGAGACCTTGTAGAAACAGTTTGTAAAATGAGGAATACTGGCCACAGATGCTTGACCTCTGTATCCCTTTATTCGGATGGCTGCATTTTCACCTTTACTGACTGCACTTAGACAAGAACAAGGGCCCCCCGATGCTGCCTTTTTGCGTTTGGTTTTTTTTTTTTTTCCTTGTGTCATTGTGTTGCTCTCAGATATTTGTTGCATCTGTTTCCTGTTAAGGAAGCTTAGTGTTGCCTTTTGTCCAGCAGGTGGAAGACTTGCTGCAGTATGTACAGCTCAGCAGCCAGGCTATATATAAACTTTTGAAAGAGGATACAGGAGTTTTAAGCCATTGGGGCAAGGAGATACTATTGAATAGACAGTTTTCAATTAACACTTTTTTAAAAATTATTATTTTTTTTTTAAATCACTGTGTTAGTCAAGGAGATATAATGGTAGAGTTAAAAGAAAGGTAATCTCTGCACCAAAATTTGAAAACTTGAACTGAGTAGCTGAATTCAGGAGATGCCACTAGGGTAAGTCCCAGGACTATAAATAGCTGTGCAAGGCCCGCTGGGTTTTGTACTGTATTTGTAGTGTCACCACAGCTGTAGAATGTAACTCTGCTTGAATTCATGGAATATACTTCCCCTAAGCACTTGCAGCTGGCAGATTTAGAAAGACTTTCTTGAAATTCAGTGGGGCAGTACCACTAACATTTATGATATTTTCTGAGCAGGGAAAATATGCTTGAAAACATTGTAGGTATCTCTGTCCAGGGAATGTAAGGAAGGCCACAGGACCTACTGTGACTGACATGCAACTGAGTAGACAAGATACTGCTTCTGAATCTGTGAGTATTACCCAAACTACTGTGTTGTGTTGATCTTAAAAATGCTCTAGATCATGCCTAGAGATATCTAATACAGGAAAAAAGAGATGTTTAAAGTTGCTTTTAAGAATTAATTAGCTGTGTGAAGGAATTTATTTGTATAAAGTAGCTAAGCGTTACTTTAAATAATATGTGATATACATTGTACATATTAAAGTGAAGGAATTTATGAGGAGATAAAATAAGATCTGTAGTCATTTTTTTGGCTATGAAGCTATTAAACCTCTTTATGTGATTGGTATGAACTAGAGGAAAAATAGAAAAGGCATGTTTTATGGATAAGGTAAGGTCTTGGTGTTGTGCAGAGAGATAGAATGAGAACCAAGAACTAATGGATTTAACAGACCTAATAATATGGATATACTTTTGAGTACCTGGAATATGCTAAAAGTTGTGATCTTGGGTTTCAGATCTCAATGATTTCCAGTATTTCAATGACTCAGTGGCTTAGAATTAATAATTAGAGACAGCAGCATTGTTTTCATCTGGCAGAGTGAGGTTATTTGGGAGATGAGGATGGTTGTGCTGATTTCAAGTGGATGAACAAATGCTACAGAAGAACAGGATTTGGGGTAACAGCGACATGTTGAGTGTTTTGAGAGGCCCTTTTAGAGAAAGGGGGAGACAAAGATGATGTGTTTCTGCTAGACTGATGAGTTTGGCTGAAATTGTAGGAATCTGGCATAGGGTAGGGTGTGAAATTCGGTTGTGACTCAAGGAAATAAATATACTTGTTTGCCAAGCCTGACTGTTTTTATCAAAGGTATGCAGGCCTTACTCCTAAGGAAATTCAGATGGAAGATGAATGAGTTACCCTACTGAATGTCATGGCTGCAAGGTAGGTTTTTTTCATATTTTTTTTCTAGTTGTACAAAGTGTAATCTAACTCCTCAGTGATTTTGTATATAAAACTATAACCACTTTTATGCTACTGTTTGCTCACCAAAAATTTAATATTTTGGTCTTTTAGAATTTGGTGTCCTGGGGTTGCAAAAATGCTGCAACTGTGTGTGTAATAGGAAAAGAAGCATGTTAGGAGAAGGCTACTAGAGAGATACTCCTAACATTTACTACAATTCATGATGTAAATGCTGCGATAGATACATAATGTTCTTTCTTCAGGTGAATTATTGTGTATTTTAAGCTCTGTTTGACTTGGAAAGCTAGTTCTTTGTTAGTCTCTGTTTACAATATGATATTCTATAGCTGAGCAAGATGTTGTGCCTGGGCAGCCCCTCTGCTACTTGGGTCTCACAGCTGTGAGACTGAGCTCACAAGAAGTCTGAATGGCTCACAAGGGATTAGAGTAGTGCCTCTGCTGGTTTTGTTGCTAAGAATGAGAATTTAAGGCCTAATGAAAGGCATTAGTGGATGCAACTTTCTGCTTGCTACATCTCATTGAAGCAATTCAAGTGTGTGTTACATAATTTCTAACATTTGCATGCAGAGAGAAGTGTGCAACCATTGCAGATAATTGTAGGGAAGTGATAGATATGTTTTTCTATTAATAACAAAATATTGTGAAACTCTTAGCCATTTCATGTAACTTATGACAGATGAACTTACCTGTGAGATGAGAAACACTGTTCAGGCAAACCCCAAAGCCTTTCTGGTATTTGTTTGTGGAAGGTCTGTGGATATACCTATAGCCATGAAAGATGATCTGTGTTTTAGAGAAAATGTTTCTGTTCAGTGACAGTGAGCTGGGATCCCAGCTCTGCCCTTTCTTAGATGAATAAACCTAGTCTTGTGCCAGACTCATGGAAATCACTTGGTAAGATTCTAGAGTCAGAACATTTTTTTTTGCTTTCCTTGGCACAAAGCATTAAGGATGTGTGATTGATAGCTGTGATACAGATTTCAGCAAAGGAGGAAGAAGACAGCATTCAGATCAGCATTTTTGTCCAGCTACATATTTTTCCTGAAGCAAAGAATAATTTATGAGGTAGAAGCACTTATTCTGACAACAGGGATATCCTCTCTTAAGACACTGGTAATACAGTAGCCTCTTGTTCCCCCAATAATTAAGGCAGATGCTTTCTCTGTGCCTGCTCTATGCTCCTGCCATTGGTTAGATTGAAGAGTGGCATCAACAGAGGAATTCTGTGCTGTTTTTAGCGCTGTGGCACCAAGTCAAGTATCCTGATGGAGTTGAG
Organism: Promerops cafer; assembly: GCA_013398275.1. NCBI lineage: Eukaryota > Metazoa > Chordata > Aves > Passeriformes > Nectariniidae > Promerops > Promerops cafer. Next base: position 3,663,784 of record VZSE01006029.1, on the reverse strand, counting down.
TTCTTCCAGACTATTGACCTGTTTTAAGAATCAATGTGAGAGGATACAAAAGCCCTAATTTAGGGAGCAGCAGAGTGTTTGACAGCCGATTCATGTGAGTTCAGTATTCTGCCTTCTCTCTTAGTTGTTCTTCAACTACTCCAACACATTCTGTTGCTCGTATCATCAATATATCGTTAAAAAGGAGAAATAAGAGGAACATATGGGATTCATTGTTTCAACGTGTGTTGCTTATACTTGTTTTGCTGCTGGACATATGACTGCAACTGGAAGTTTGTATGGCATCTTATTGATCCCACTACTTAAAAAAGAAGGTGATATGTAGGATCTTTGTTACTTAGAGCACAGAAACACAGCATATCATAGGGGCAATGATAATATTAATTTTAAAGCCTTTATAAATCTTCATGTAACTTTTTAGTGCCACAGGCTTTGTTCTAAAGATGTATAAAACATCTGGTTTTATGCAACTTAAAATCATGAATCTAAGTGTTTTTGGTTTGGGTGTAATTCTCTTTTAGAAACAGATTTTCTTCCCTGTTCTAGAAGATTGTACTCGTATGGGCCTGTCTTAATTTTTATCTTCTTTGTACTTTCATTGTGGTGTAGCAGAACCTTCAGAGCATAATCAAGACATTTATTTTTGGTAGAGTACTTTTACAGGACTGTAGAAATAGTCTGTCCTGTAGAGCTGCCTACACTGGTTTGTGAGCCAGAAAACCTTTTAAATAAACAACAAAAAAAACAACTACACAGTTTAACAGGGTGTATGTTAAGATTAACCATAATTGTAAGCAAATAGCCTTCCTTCTCATGTTCCTCTGCCTTCAACTTTCTCACACTTGGAATACTTGAAGTGGCAAAGATTTGAGGTGTAGTGTCTGACAGACACTGTGTCACTGTGCTTGTGTACTTCTGTGTTGGCTTTTACAGGAATTGCACAGCTGAGGCTAATATGCCATTCATTGATTTTATGTAGCAAAACAGTGCTGTAGCTATCTCAGTAGATTGAACAGATTATCTCTTTAGTTAATTACGAATGTCAGGGTGTGGCACAGGCAGGTGGCTTCCCGAGGCCCTGACCTCTGGAGCTGCACAGGGTCCCCAGGCAGTCCCTGGCCAGGAGTGGGGCAGCAGGGGAGCCCCAGGCATCAGGCACCTCCCTGGGGATGGAGACTGGGGCAGGGTCTGACAGCCCCAGGAGCTGACGTGGGGTGCTGAGACCTGGGCAGAGTGTGGGTCCTGGGTGAAGCTGGTCAGGGCCAGGGAGCCCTCTTAGTGCCAACAAAGCTTCAGCATTGAATGGCTTGGCAGTACTTGATTCTTGATATTTTTTGAGTTTCATGCTGTCGTTGTTTTTAGGAGAGACCCTGTTAAAAAGACATGGGAAGAATTCAAAACCATCTGGCAGTTCTGGAATATGGGAAAACGCAGAGCAGTTCACTGTATTTTTTGGTAAAAAGCACAAGTTTCTTCTGGAAGAAAACAGATGCTCTATGGGACTTGCATCCCAATCAAAAGGGATAATTTGAAACATGTTAAAAGTGTCACTGAATTTTTTATCTTCTGCCATTTTATAGTTCACTCCTGCAAACAGGTATGGTTTCATACACTATTTACTAGAGTGCAGGGTATAAACAGGATGTTTTCTGCATCAACTGCTAAGTGGGAAGTGCTTGGGGGCTAAAGTCTAGCAGGGGGATGAGAAGCTTCATTTTTGTACATCCTCGAATTTTTAACAGGTAAACTGGTGCAACTGTGCTTGAAATCTTCTATTCAGATGAAATTAATGAATACAAATCCAGGGTATTTTTTTCTAATATCAGTTGACTTTAATTTGAGGCATTAATACTTCAAGAATACCTTTTACAAGGCATAAGAAATTCACAGACAGCTGAAAGGATATTTTTGTTAATTTGATTTATTGAAACAGAAGCATTCTCTACAATAATGGAATTTCAGTGGAAGTCTGGCAAAAAAGTATTTGTGTCATTTGTCCATATGTACATTTATTCTTGGCAAAGCCTGTTTACAGATTTTGAACTCGGTTCTTCGTGCCAGCAGAGTACTTGAGGTTTGAACACATTATGCCCTCTCTAATTAAAGTGAAATTTGCACTGAACAGTTCTTGTTTCTTCTGTGGCTAAGTAGGAGTTGTCTCTTGGCAGAGAATATTGATTTGATGCATCAGTAGAGTGTCAAATAACTCCTCTTTTACCTTAACACCAAATTTTATATTTTCATTCTATCTTTATATTACTTTCATTCCTGTTTTTTTTTTTTTCACATTCTGTTGATATTTGCCTCTTTGCATCAACAGTGGAGATAATGGAGAGGAGTAATTTGTTTTCTGACAATATAGAACATTTTTGTCTTTTTCTCCTTTCAGTTACTTATGTTCTATTTCTATTTTGTTTTCCTGTGACTTTTTGTATGGATTACTTTAAGTCGTGCTTGCTACATGGTAAGTCCATATAGGGAGGCTACAAGAGATATTTCTAGAAGTAAATCATGCCACCACACTGTGCTAGTTGGCCCAGGTGGCATTACAAAGATTGCTGCTTCTTTGAGATCTTATTGAAAACAGGCTTTAATGGGGGGGTCAGTGACAGGACCTTGTTCTAGGTTCTGGATGGAGACTTTTCTTTGGTAATACAGAAAGAGGTAGAACTTTCCAGACTTCCCTTTCGTTAGGGCATGGGTATTACACTGTACACCAGTCTGTGTCAACAGATGGAGCAGGACCTTAAGGGGCCCTGCAGTTTTCTCGCTGCAGATGGAGGATCACTCCTGGCAGAGTGTGTCTAGCTTGCAGCTAGAATACTATGTCCATTTTTAGGACCCCAGTACAAAAAAAGACAACAATAAACCAGGGTGTGTTCATGAAGGGCCACTGAGGCAGCCGGGGAGCCTGCTTCATGTGACTTCATTGGGACAGCGTGTTTAAGGAGGAAAGGTCTCAATACTGATTTTCCTACAGCACAGGAGAAACACACAGCTCTCTGACAGAGCCAAGAGACTTATTTCCCTGGGCAACAGAATGAACCATGAGATTCTGCCCTTAGTGTGGCTGTGGGACTCAAGTATGTGAAACTGCACTTTAAATTTAGGGTAGAACTTGTCTCAGTGCAGATTGCACTCCTTCCCTCACCCACTGGTGACCTCTCTGCAGGACCATTCGTATTATAGGACTCTCAGACCATTAAGAGATTTTTTTCATTTATGATATCTTTATAGCTGTTGTAACAAATGAGCCCGGATGTCATCCGGGATGAGCAGCTCTCTTTCACCTCCGGGTGGCACTGCTTAAAAATGCTTCTCTTTGCTTTAAAGGTCTCTGTAAAAACTGTCCATGGCACGTTTCACAGCTACAGTAGCTGGCATCATCATGCACAGCAGATAAACTGGCAAGTGAGGCAAGCTTCTGATCACAAACCACAGACACAGAGGGAGCTCAAGAACCTGTCACTTTGCGCCCATTTTCCATATACCACAATTTCAGCTTGCTGTTTTTCTGAACATATATTATTAGTACTCTGTTTTTCTGTATGTTACTTGATAAAGATTTTAGTACAGCTTTTACATGCACTGTTTATATGAAGTTATGCTTACCTGCTGATAAATGATCAAGGGGGAATCAAATCAGGAAATAGCTTTCTGATCATCTACCTGTTCCAGGCAAATACTGTGATATATGCTCTTACATGTATCAAATATTACACCCTTCCACTATCAGGGAAAGTCAAGAGTTCCATCTCCAAGCTTCTTAGAAGTCATAATTCAGCATCTGAAAAAAATTTCATGATATTAAAAAGAACTTTGGGTTTTCATTTTATTTGTATCCGGCTTGCAAGTTGTCAGGGCACTGCTGGGATAGTCTCTTCAGAACTGCCCATGTGATTACAATAAGTGGAGATGCAGTTATTCTCCATGAAAGCTGAAAATTTCACTTTTTCTGGTCTTTTAAGGAAGGTATGAAAACCACAAGAGAGCTGGGACCACTGGCTGTGTTTCCTAGACACAAGCTGCACAGATATTGCCACCTTTTACACCTTGGCTTCCATAATCTCATCTCAAAAGCAGGTCCTCTCTTTAAATGAGAGAAAAGTTTAGGGCAGATGCAGAGCTATGGTGTTTTCTACATTCTGCAGTCATTTGCTTAGGCTGGGGAGAGGCTACTTTATTCTGCATTTGAAACAGTCTTTTACTGATCTGTTGATGAAATGCTGAGGTAGGACGTGGGAGGAGGTCTGAAGAAGATCAAATGCACAGTGGGGGAAGGAGGAATTATTGCTCCACTTAAAAATAAAATCTTATGAGCTGAGTGTTTATTTCTTTTAATGGTAGATCACTGTAAATTTGGTAACTCAAAAAGAATTAATGTAGATTTAATTTACTTTATACTTTTCTGAATTTTTTATTTTCTTCTGCTGCTGGAAAGAAAATCTGCAAAGAACACTGAAAAGAGAAGAAAAAATACCTCAGGACTTGGCCAGGATATATGCTTTGGTATCTTGTTCTTTGAAACAGTTTCTATTTCAGACAAGAAGTTGTTCATCTACACACTGAAATGAATATGTTGTGTGGTGTATTTTAGGCATTATATTATACCCTGATTCACCAGTGTGTTCCTCCATTTTCCTGTTACTGCAGCAATTTAAATAAAACAATATTCTAAACTACAGTGGATTTCTTTAATATTCTCAGTAATACATTATCATACCTGTCGTGTAATTCCAAATGTGTAATATAGCCCTTTGTTACATAATTTCATAATTTGCATAGGTTGTTAGGCCTGAGTTTAGGATTTGGAACTGCTCCTAAGCTCTCCTAAATATGATCTTGGATTTCCACTGTTCCTGACCCTTCAGTAAGTCATGTGTTCTTGAAACAGCAAAGCCCTTTACCTGATACCTAACTTCAGCAAAGAAATCTGTACCACTGTGGTCACAGGAATATGACATTTCTCTCAGTCACTGTACCCTCAAATAATTTGTCTCTCTGGTGCCTTAATCTTGCCTTTTCCCACATTTAATACATCTAATACAGTTTTGCTTAAAAATGTTATAAAGGTCCATTACTAATGTTTGTGCAATGTTTTGCATGATACCCATAAGCTATTATATGACTATTGGAGGTGCAGAATAACATCTTAAATAAACAATGCTTTCAAAAGCTTAAAGAAAAAAATTCTCTATAGCGTTGAACTACATTGCAAAAGAAAACATTTGTCCAAGGCAAAGTGTGCAGTACAGAAGACACAGGTTACAGGATATCATCTGCACACCACCCAAAGATTACCAGCTGAAACTCTGACAAGGGAATAACCAGGCTGTTCCTTAAGTGTTCAGTATGTGTTTGCTGTTGCTATAGGTGGTACAGAAATGATACTGAACTAATATCAACATTTGTTTTCAGGTAGGGCAATAGCATTTGGAGCACACTGTGGCTGGAATATGTGTGAGCAGAAGGAAGCAGTATCCATCACTTAAACACTGTCTCTCTGACTTTGGTTTTTCTCTCACCTATTATAGCACTTCAAGGGTCGTAGTTGCTAGCAACTTGCTTTCCAGAGCACCAGGTAATACCTCTTTCACTTGTTTCCCAATTATTATTCTATAGCATGATAATATATCAGGATGAATTTATATTCTGATTACACTGCAGCATATTATATTTGTGGTTGTTTGTCTTTTGTTTTTTTTAAGAGGTTGTGCCAAAATATTTGTTTTTGACAAATGTTATTTTTTTTAATGCATACATTGTTCTATCTGATATTTTCTCTGTCAGCCTGGGAAAGATGTATACCAGTACTTTTAAATTTGACTGGGAAAGTTAATCACATTACTTCATCTATAGTCTTCTTACTCTTTAATTCCATATCCACAGGATCACAGGCCTTTGACGTCAGCCACAGCCTCTTTTTTCTTCAGAAAGAGACTATTTTTATTTAAATGCTTAACCTTTTATTTAAATGCTTAACCTTGAAAAAATTTTGTTTAGTGATTATGAATGCACCTTCAAAATAGATCATACTATGAAATGCCGCTTAAAAATTATTGGTTAGCACATGCTGCTAGAGCATGAGAAAGAACAGTTCATATTATGCTTTGTAACTGTCAACTGCCTTTTTACCTATTCTAACTTTGCATTTTTAGTCAAGATGCAATACTTTGTTGAAAACTATTTTTTCAGAGTTGTTACCAATTTGACCACTTGAACATCTCAAATGAAATTAAAAGAGTTTAATTTGCAGAAACTTTGTCTTAAAATTTTTGAAGGCTGCTATAAATGATACTAGGATATAGACAAACTGAAACCACTGGCTTACTAGGTGGTAAATTTTCTCCAAGATTTTACTTAGCTTATGAAAAAGATACTGTCTTATACTCAAGGGTGCCAGCAGTGATACTGAACACAGTAATTGTCTATTTTGTCCTCTTTTTATTCTGTCACATAGTCTTATTGCCTCTTGGCTGAATATGGGATTTACATTACCAAGGAATGGTAGCTATCTGTCAGTGCTGTTATATAGTATTATAAATTCAAGTTCATGGATTTTTCGAGCCTGGCAAAATATGTTAAGAATATTCCATCCAAAATCCATGAGAATGACATTGCTGAGTGGCCAGATCCATCTTAAAAATATTGCTTTCAGCATTAGAGAAAAACAGACAATAAAACCTCTTCTTTCTCTCTAGATAAAAAAAAAAAAAACCCAAACGTGCTTGGAAGATTTGCAGCAAAGTGCTCCTTTTGTGTCCCAAGTTCTTATTCTGGGAGATTGCATCTATGGCTGTGTACCTCCTTTAGGAATAGGACAAAACACACAAGCTGTGCCTCTGTGTGATTATTGGAGGAAAAACTTCGAAAAATCTCCTGAGAGGCCAGATATTTGCTTTAGAAGCTTCTTTATTCAGACATCATGATGTACTCACTATATTAGTTGGGCTTCACTATGAATCTCCAGTGATCTGCTTGAAGTGTTCTGTTTTGAAAAGAGAAGAAAGCTATATTCCTTCCATTGGAATTTATTTATTTATTTATTTATTTTAATGATGCAATTCTTGTTCTACCAACCTTCCACAGTTTTTACACAGCACATGCTGATGTAGACCACTCTTGTCTACACAGGAAAACCATAATGTTATGAACAGTACAAACAGTAACACACAACTGCAATTGTAGAGCAAAGCCTACCCACCAGTGTGAAATCAGGGTCTCACTGTGCTAGGCATTGTATGAACAACCTGTTGAACATGATTTCTGTCTCAGAACTCACTGGCTAAATATGGAGAGGCAAAGCGTGATGAAGGGATAGAAGCTTTTTACCTGCCATATCCTCTAGGTCCTTTTTTTTAGTCTAAGTGACGTGGTTTAGAAACATGGAACCATGAAGGACTGTAAGGATTTAGGTTGTAAAGCAGACTTTAAAGATCTAAAAAGATCATCTAATATTGGTTAGGTGGAACCTCTTCAGTCAGGTACTTTATTTTTATTTTGTAGTGCATGAAGCCAGGTTACTCAAAAGCAATAAGGTATCAATTTATGGCTAACACATACAGAAGATAAAAGACATGTTTGATTGGAGGATTTGCTCTGTGTAAAGAAATCAATGTGTCAATTTTAATAGTATTAACTTGTTGCAAAGAATTCTTGGTTAGAAGCCTTCAAAGTGCCAGGCTGGGAAAATGATGCCTTTCCTTACACTTGGAGTTCTGTCTTGATGTAGAGAGGTGTATTTTGTTATCCCCATTGCCAAAGAACAAAGATGAAAGAACATATTTGGATGATGCTATCAGTGATCTCACTTTTGGACTCAGTAAATTAAAATGGAAACCAGTGCATGAATGATCTTAGGTTTTTATATTGCTTTAGAATGATAGAGACCTGACTTGAGTTTTTTTGAAAGTCAAACTCATATATTGTGTTTAGAAAATATGAAAATATTTGTGCCAAGTAGGACAAGAAACAGCAAGAAAAGCCATGAATAACTCCAGAATAAGCAGTAGTAAATGCATTTTACTGGGATTGGGATGGCATGGACCTGCCTTATTGCAGAATTGAATTCAGCACTACAATTTTATTTCGATTTTGCTCCAGCTATGGTAAGCAGAGATAGATTTGGAGCTGACATCCATCTCAAAGCTGAGTCTATAAGCACAGCAAGTTTGCCTTTCTAGACAAACAATTCTGGAGACTCAGAATTCTCCTGTGAGGTTCCTAGATCCCTGTCTTGGGACTGAAGACGCAGTGGCTAGGTGGATTTTAAGTGTTATTGATATGCTTAAGAGGAAAATATATTCTACTTCTTTTGATTGTGCTTAGGGATGATTGCTAATACTAAGGGGAATGATATAGCCATATTCATGTTTATAGTGCTGAAGTTATCTCAGCTAACCTAATGGTAGCAAAATACACACTCTCAGATAATATCTCCTTTGCTACAATATAAACAATTTTATTTACACATCAAGAAGGAAGTGGCTCGTTTGTCCAGTTAAAACCCTTTAAAAATGCCTTAAGGAGCCCTTTCCTTGCTGAAGTGAGTGTTCAATGCATTTACTCTTCGTGCCATGGCAGCACGTGCTTTCAGTTTCTTGGAGTGTGTCCTACTGCCTTGGTATCAGTTGTGTCAGCACCACCTGGAAAACAAACAGCATCCTTGGAGACTGCAAACTGAACACGGGAACACCACTGAGCTTGTGTGATTGCATTTAGTGTTCTGACATGTGATAAAGATCACCCGGGAGTGGTTTGTCAAGTCATAGTTGTACAGTATTCAGTGATACAAGTTGCTACCCATGAGATTTGACACAAATGATAGCACAGAAAAAGTATTTGCTGCTGTGCAAGGAACAGATTATGTTTCAACAATGGACATATGACTGAAAATAGATAATAGAAGAACTGTAAGATTGAGCTCTTTTTTGTTTTCCTTATGCTTTCCTTATGAAATTATTCAAATGAATAAATAATAGTAAAATTTAATTTTCTTTCTATTTAACATGCGCATATTGTGTGGACAGATCAAACAGATATGCAAAACAAGGCAAAACTTGAGGACACATAGAAGAAGTACCTGCTGATGATTTAAAAACAGTTAGTAAAAGAGAATTTATTTCCCAAGAAACTGAAAGTATGCACTGCAGCTTTATTGTAGACACATTAGAGCATAATTTTATAAACATTTTAGTCCTCATAATTCCTTTTCTGTGTCTGTCTTGCTCTACTGTTATGCTGGCCATAATCCTCCATATTTCATAAAAGCCTCTTCATTCAGTGGCATATTTCAGGAATTCTTCTCTGGTCCATTTATCTTACTGGTCTCCCTGATCTTACTGGTGGGAGAGTGAGCAAACGACTTGGTTGGTGCTTGGTTGGTGGCTGAGATTAAACCACAACAGTGATACATTCTTCACTGTATTGGAAACTGGTCTGTTCAGATCTTAAATATGACTTAATCCGTGCTGGTTTAGTTGAGTAAAAGGAATAGACAAAAGCAATGAGCAAGAAGAATAAACTAAAATAAATTCAAACAGGAATGATACTGAGAATTAATTACTGTTTCTCACAACTAGGCCAATGTAGCTTTCAGGCAGCGAACTTGAAAGGAAAAGGTTGAAAAGTTGGGTTTTTTCCCCACAAAACTTGAAACTGTAAAAATCTTTATCATACCCATCATGGATGCTCAGAAGTATAAATAGATAAAGGTAGGAATAAGGAAAAGTTAATGAAGAATATATTAATCAACAACTGTTGAGCACTGTGATCTGTAAGTAACCTCTTGGGATGCCTCTCATAATTTCGAATTTGGCAAGTTGAATGGTCCAGAGGAAGTATCTATGATAGATGCTATATTTATGTCCTTTCTCCCTAAGATTCTGCTGGGCAGAGATTCTTGCTAAGCTGCCTTTTGTTCTGGCTTAGTCCCAAAGGTCTTAAGTTCAAAGATTTTTTTCCTCACATAGATGAAAACCTTGCTCTTGCCATCCTGGCACAGAAGGATAGTAGCACATAAACTGGGTACTGTTGCTGTGAAGGTCCAAATAAGTAATGGTATTTTATCACAATGACTTAAAGCTAACACTCTTTCCTCCACCCCCAGGTTTTGTTTTTGACAGATCACCCAACAGAACTGTTTTATTCGACCATATACCCAACGTGTCTGCTGCTGAAGGACTTCTGAAAATGACATGTCAGGGTGGAGCTAAGAGATACCTTCTGCCACAAATTGTTAAGGTGAACTGTTTGAAACAAGACATTAGCAGCAGCCTTCAGAGTAACATTCCTTTGAAGCAGCACGTTCTACATAATTTCTGTTCTGTACATGCCTTGTCTGCCCCTTAGCCACAGCACGCTCTGCTGTGTTTCATGCCAGCATTGCTCATTCTGATATATTCAGAATTTCAGGTAATTCAGTAATTCAGTGCCAGGCCTTAGCTTTTTAAATGTCAAAGATGCCATGAATTTCTTCTGTGCCTCAATAAGAACACAGTCATCAAGAATACAAAAAAAAAAAAGGAAACAGTCGAACTGAGAAGACCAAAGACAATGCAACAACACAAGAAAATATGTCCCAAAACTTCTGTATCTACTACCTGCAGTTTCCAACAGCACGTCTGTGATACAAATCTTTTTCCCAGTGATTTACATTTGCCAAGCAGTAAAAATGTTGTACTTTCTCCAACCGTTTGAATATGCAGGCCCACTCATCTTAAAAGTAATTCAGCTTTGAGATTGTCTTTTTGTTCCTTTGACAGCTCTGTTACAAAGCAGTGTTCTTCTCAGTGTGAGGGTGCTTTGGTCCCCTTCTAAGTGAGTATCTACTGTGAATCCTTTGTTAGTCTCTTCAGTCAGCAAAGGTCCTGTTGTTACGTAGTGATCTAGGTCTCCAAATTCAGACCATAATTGTGTTTTGTTCTAGTAGAAGAGACAGTGTATTATGTTCAACGTTATATTTGCACTTCATTCCAAATATATTTTGACCTTGTTTCTCTGCAGGAATTTTCTGAGGCCTTTATTCTAACAATATACTTCACTGTTAGAATCAGGTACCTAAATTTCTTTTAAATCTCAAAATTTACAGGAAGAAAAGGTCAAAGCAAGAGCTGAGAACTCAAACCCCATAATTTAAAAAGTTTTAAAGGTTTATTGTATTTTCTCATTTTCTTCAGCCTAATTTAAAATTATTTTCTAAAGAGCAGTTTTATCAACATCTCAGAATCCCCCAAAGAGGATTCTCTAGTGCATTGTAAAATTTTAGATAAAAGCATTTTATAATTTTTGCATTGCTTAAGATACTGTACTTTTAGAGCACCACTCCGTGTGCTATTTTAGTAAATAGAATATACTGTCTACCAACTGTGTAATTTTCTCCTAACTTAACAACTACACTTGTCCAGTTTCAGAAACTTGCTTAATTAGTTTGTTATATACAATTAGCCAGATCAGGAATGTAGCTATTTCTCATTAGTTTTGTGTTTCTGCATAACATTAATTCTGGTTAGTTACCATTTATGTAATCTTGGTTTTGAATTTTGAAAATGTTTATGAATTTCCATTTTGGCATTTTTATGAAAATAGTTAGGACAGAAGTAGTGTAGAGCTTCATTATTGAAAAAAAATTACTTTTGAAATTTTTCTGCAACTAGAAAACATTAAAACCCAGCTGTGGATGGACAGATAAAGGTGTGTTTTATTGGAAGCCTGAATGGAACAACATCTAGAAAAGTTTGAGCAGGAGATAAAGATTGTTGTTGACAGCAGCTATGCTAGACAGCTCATGCTAAGTTTGGTAGTAGCTGAAGGTGTTAAACCTTGCACATGATCTGCCTGACTTAACCTTAGGCTTTGATCTTGTTAATCACTTAGGAGTTTTCCTCCCTTTAATTTTGGCTTCTGGTAGGCCAGGCTATAAACATAAACTCACCAGATACTTATGTACTCTAATCCACTGGGTCTTCCTGTCAGATCAATTTGTAAGGTATTATAATAGAATAATAGAAGCTGAACCATTCAGATAGTAGGAGCTCTTACATCAACACTGGGCACGGTTCTATGTGATTGGATCATTTATAACTCTACATTTATTATCATGTTGCTCCAGAACATTGTAGTATTCGTTGGTGAATAAAATCCCACGTAAATGAAGCAGGGCAAAGGATACTGGTGAACAGGAAATACTGAAAAGCTCTTGCCCATTATGCAGTTTTCTTCATGTGAAAGATGCACATTCATAAACTTGCCTTTAGTTTTCTGGTTGAGAATTCCTTCTGTATTCCCAGCTGATTCTAAATTTCTTGGGACTTGTTAGACAGTGGCCTGAGTTTTGGTCTGTCTGCAGGCAAGTGATAAACCTAGACACCCCTGCTTGGGAAAGTGGCCTGAGAGATCTCAGCAGCACCACCTCTTGTGAACATGCCAGCCTGCCTTCTGCTGGCTTCCCATGGAATTTTCACTCAGGTTACCCAAAAGACATTTGATGGCCTAGTCACAGATATATGTGTCTTAAATACAGACTAAAGCAATAACATCTCTTAAAGAGCTGTCTTAAAAAAAGGCTTGGATTGTGGTGGAAATAACATTTTTTAAGACTTAGCTCAAATATGTTAATAGAACAACTTCCATCTTTGACTTTTCATCTTCTGAGGACTAGTTTCAGTAGCAAAGACAGTTTGTAGTTCCAGTTGAAAATTTACTAACAATTTGTAGTGTTGAGTGTAAAGCAAAAACCTGATTTAAAACCTGTATCATGCACATTTCTGCTTTTGGGAAGAAGAAAACAACATGTGACACAGGAAAATCAAAGTAATCATTACAATATTGGGGAATATACATACACTGTCTTGACAAGTACAGTGTCATACCTTTGCTATGATGGAAAAATATGCACTTAAAAATTGCATTTTGGCTACTGGAAACTTAAGGGATTTGGATCAGTCTTGAGTATCTTATTCAGACAGAGCAAATTCCAGTTTTTGTAGTAACCAAGTGGAAACTTAATGGAAAGGTTTTTCTGTGTAATTCTTTTGCACCTAAAATAATTGTCAGTGTTGCACTTCTGTCGAAATTAGACATTAGATTTACTTTATTACACCCTTCTCTTAATGAATGAGAAATTCAAAGCATATTTCCAGCTACACTTTTAGGCAAACATTTTGCTTGAAGTACGTTTTATCAGCTTATAGGAAAACTTATGCCAAATCAAAATATATTTTGTGGTTTAGCTTGTGCCATTAAACTATTGGGCTTTCTACCATGGCAAAATGAAAAGAAATAAGGCTGTGACCATTTCATAAAAAGGGAGAGTGCCCACTAGGACAGATGGCTTACTTGTGTTCAGATAAATAATTTTTTTTGAAGCAACATGACACATAGCATCTTAGATGATGCATATTCTTCACTTTCCAATTAGTTCTTCCAAAACTAACAGATATAGGATTTGGATGTTCATTAACCTTGTTGTGTGAGCTGCTCAGACATCAGTCTTTAAAGGCTGGGACTGCAGTTATTTCAGGGGAAATGAGAAAGTGTTGTGAGAGTTGCCTGCAGATTGTTTAATGATGGCTTCAAAATAACAAGTGTAGAGAAAAATGAATCAGCTAATTTATTCAGATTCTGACACAGCTTTTGTGCTGTTTTCAGACTGAGCTCTGTGGTCCTTAAATTCCAACAGCTGTTACACAAACTTATATCCCATGACAAAGCCTATCCTCATCTTTCTTTTGCAGGATTAAAAACTGTCAGTGAGCATGCATTAGATATCTAATGTCCTTAATTCATGATTTTGTGTGCTTAAACCCCCAGGCAATAACACATACCAAATGCTGCTGCCATTTGCACCTTAGTTTACTTGCTGCGTGATTAGGGATTACAATAAATTTTAGAGAGGATTATTTGGATTTCTGGAAATGGGCTAGCCAACAGACAAGTTGCTTTCTCTTATATGCCAGTGTCTGTTTAGAAGTCTTTGCATCCCAATCCTCTGTCCAGTGTTACCCTGTGGAAAGATGTCAATAGGTAACTCTAGCAGCAATAGAGAGGAAGAATTTCTCCTCCTCCCTTTCCTAGAGACAACTCTTGCTTCTTGACTGTTTCTGTGGCCCTGACACCTTGACCCTCATCTGATACATTTGCAGCAGAAAAGAACACCTGAAAATATTATTTTGCCTCTAGACTGTTGCCTGGATGTGGATGAACAAGTAATGCCTTAAAGCAGAAGGCTTTGCTGTGCTGGTGAGGTTACTTAATTTTTTCCCCCTCCCAGGCTGGAGTAATTTCACTATTTTTTGCAATGAAATTGTACTCGTTGGCTTTCTGTAGCTAAAAGGGATAAAAAATCATGGGAACCAAGTTTACTTGGTGTTAGTACATATTTAGTATGTGAGAGATATGTTTCCAAATCTAAAGATAGAAGGAATAAGTAAAAGAAAAACCAATTTCCAGTAGAAGAAAGACATGGACCTTCGGGCATGAGTCAAGAAAAGGGTCACTAAGATGATTAAGGGATTGGTGGAGCATCTAATATTTAAAGAGAGGCTGAGAGACCTGGGTTTGTTTAGCCTTGAGAAAAGTCAAGGGGAGGTTGTTAATGCATATAAATAGCTGATGGTCAGGGAGTGAAGAAGATGAAGCCAAACACTTCTTCAGTGGTATCTAGAGGAAAAAAAAAAAGCAGCACAAATTGAAATACAGGAAATTCACTGAAACATAAGAAAAAATTATTTTAATGTGAGGATGATGAAACACTGGCACAGGTTGCTCAGAGACAGTGGTGTCTCATCCTTGGAAATATTCAGAAGCCATCTAGACACAGTTCCAGGCAAGCTGCTGTGGCTGACCCTGCTCCGAGCTGTGGGTTGGATTAGGTGAGGCACTTTCCAACATCAGCTGCTCTGTGATTCCAAGTCAAAACCCTTACAGACTGTCTTAATGGTCTGTTTATACTGATCTCAATGGACACCAATATCTGCTTGCTTTCATCTTAAGAGGCACTTGTAACAAATAAATGAATTTTTGATGTACAGGCTATTTAGTCTGGGTATTAAGAAACTAACTGGTACTTGCTTCTTTTCTTGTAAAAGAGAACAATATTCTTTGTTCTGTATGTGTAAGTCAATATATTTCACTGTATGCTCTAGCCTAATTTTGCATCTATTTTAGAGTAATTATGGACTATAACTGCTTTTTTAAAGCAAGAATTTGCACAACATTCATAATATTTGGGAAATGGGTCTGCACTGGCATCACAGGTGCTAGAATGTTTCCAGAGGCTTGTAAGATCTGTGTTTGTGGTATAATGTCCACATATAGAATCATAAATATATTTGCAGCTGTGCAACATGAGTTTCTAAAGTCATCCTCTGAATTTTAACTGTCAACTTAATCTGAACAGATGCAAAAAGAATATTTTTCTTTCTTTCTTGCCTGGCTTGAAACCCAGTATGATCATTCATGTGAAACAAGTAAATAACTGTTTGCATTATATGTAGTTAAAGAACAATGCCACCAATCAATTCTGAAAATTAAGCCTGCAGTTCTATGTTTGTGTCACAGAAGTATTAATTCTCTTGAAGCTAACATTCCTTCACGGGCCAAGTCAGAGTAAAAACCATATGAAAAATGTTGAAATTTGCAAGTGAGTACACTGGGAAGTGATTTATCTCAGCAGGGAGGTAGCTAATCTCTTTCCAGTTTTTGTTGGGAAATTGATGGTTTTGTTTCACAGATAAGGCTCTGGCATCAAAGACAAACTGAAAAGAGGCACTGCAAAAGGCTTATGGGTGTGGACAGTATTAGTCAGTTCTAGCACAGGAGCAAATTTTGTCATCAGTTATAAATATCTTGATGAAGTTAAATGATATCAGTAATTTCTTATGACATTTCAAAAGTACCCCTTTTTAAGCTGTTCTCTCAGTGTGATACTAAAAATATGAGCAAGTACAGAATGACAAATGACTGAAATTACAATTTTCAGATTTATATGTTTTGAGGTTGTCTTTGCCAGAGGTTGGGCCTGAGACAGAAAATTTCCTGAGCATTGTACAACCTAGAGCACTTTGCAATAGGATGTATTCCAGAAATATTGCAAACTTTATGGTTAAAAAGTCAGTCTCATTCTTAGATGTTAACAGAGAGCTCTTGAAAGTACTAGCTCACATTCACTGTTGGTATGATTTGTTTTACTCAAATCTCTCCTTTTTGGAAAGAAACAGCAGGATTCTGCAGAAGAAGTTAAATGGGCTTCTTTCCTTATACAGATTTTTGCATCAGCATTTCTGTTTGCTGAAATTAACTCACTTTAGCTTTGCCTGCCTAGAATGGACAGAGTTGCTCCCTCCCATCACAGATCTCTCAGGGGTTTTCTGTCCCTGTGAGGCACCTTGTTTTGATTCAACCCTTTCTTTTGTGAATATTTAACTATGCTATAGGAGTTTCTATTTTAGGACACTAATAGCAGAGCAAAAGCCTAGGTAATGCAATGCTACTACTTCTTCATAAACTTTGGGAGAAAGATTTTTTTTTTTTTTTT
>VZSE01006029.1:3526992-3647242 GCA_013398275.1 Promerops cafer | reverse complement strand
TTTTTTTTTTTTCCTTCTGTATTTGTCCATTAACTTCACATTAGGATTCTGAACAGAGCAGGATGCAGTGGCTAAATTTGATTCTAAATTTGCCTTTTTAAATTTAAACATATTGGCTAATTACTGACCAATTGTTGTGAGGAGGAAAAGATTCAGTGATTTGACACATACTTTGTATAAAAGAGACATTGCTCTTTATCAGCATAAAGATATTAATCCTTCTTTCAACAATGTGCACTAATAATTCCAAAGAAGTACTTTTAATACTGAATAATGTTTGTTGGCTTTCTTTTGAACATCTCTTACTACACCTATGCACTCCCAAAGTAATGTTTTACTTTTTCATGCATCAGTAGTACTGAGTTGCTTGTAGACATTTGTTGAACAGCATGCTTATAGTATCACAGAAAGATCCACTTGATCATCTGTTGTTATAATTGGCTTCGAGTCCCTGGGCTTTTAGGAGAGTAAGGCTAACTTATGGCAGCTGCCATGTGGCAAGCTCCCAGTTATGCTTTAAATGTTAGAAAAAATAGCATTTACTTTTTAGGATGTGATCATAATGCTGATTGTCCTGTTAAATTCTAATCATGGCCTTTTCCCATCATGCAAGCATTTTTGAGATTTCAGTTGTTTTGTTTTTTTTTTTTTCTCATTTTCTGTGAATACAGAGTTAAGGTCTCAAAAGAGGGGGAAAAAATTGGGCACCAACAAAGAAAAAAAAAAAATCTGATCAGTTAAAAATATTTCATTTAAATGGTTTGATATGTTATTTTGATTGTGATCTTTTCTTATTTTACCATTTTAAACATCAGGTAAGTTTCTAAAATAAAAGTGTCTTCTAACCAAAGAATGGAAATTTCATTTAGAAAATAGCACAACAAGTTATTCGAGAAGCTATTTTTTTTTTGAGCATGTTAAGTATTGGAATGCATTGAACCAAATTTCCTCTGAACAGTTTCAATTTAGACAACTTTGAGTTCAAAACCATTGATCACAGTGTTAGTTTCATTTACTTGAACGGGATTACTTGGGCAAAGGACACAGTTTGTGTCCAGGTTGTCTGAAATCGACCAGTACCAAGGGAAATATTGCTCTGACTAAAGACTTCCTATTATAACAGTGAGGATTTTAGCTCTGAATCCTTTGAAGATAACTAAAGCAAAAAGTGTTTTCAGCCTCATTTGTCCCTTATCTACATCTGCTGCTAGCAGGCATTGTGTTTAGAAAAGGAATATTTATGAGGCAGTAATTCTCATGAAACACCTTGATTTTCATCTAGATGAGCTGCACAAGCCAGGAGATGCAGTTCCTGAATTCAGGGAGCTGTGTTTCTCCTGGGGAGCAGCTGGGGGTTAGCCACTGCTAAGAGCCAAACACCCACCCAGCTGCTCGCCCACTCCTCCTCAGGGGGCAGGGGAAGAAAATAGAATGAGGAAACTGGTGGGTTGAGATAAAGTTAGAGAAACTGCATACCAATTACTGTTGTGAGTAAAACAGCCCTGACTTGGGGAAAATGAATTTAATGTATTGCCAATGAAAATAGATTCAGGTAGTGAGAAACAAAGATGAGCAATAAAACAAAACAGCATCTTTTCTCTCCCTCTTCCAGGCCCAACTTCACTTCTCTCAGATCCTGCCACCCACCCCACAAGCTGTACAGTGAGGAATAGGGACAGGCACAGTCAGTCCGTAGCAGATCCTCTCAGTCTCTCCTTCCATCAGATCCCTTTCCTCTGCTCTAGTGCGGGTCCTTCCATGAGCTGCAGTCCTACAGAGAAAAAACTGCTCTGGCATGGGATCTTGCCAGCCCTCATTCAGATCTCTGCTTCAGTGTGGGCTGTTCAAGGGGCTGCAGGGGAGCTTCTGCTCCAGCATCTCTAGCGCCTTCTCCTTCTTCTCTTGCATTGATGCTTACACTCCTGTTTCTCAGTCCCTTTT
This sequence comes from Promerops cafer, assembly GCA_013398275.1. Lineage (NCBI taxonomy): Eukaryota > Metazoa > Chordata > Aves > Passeriformes > Nectariniidae > Promerops > Promerops cafer. The sequence goes on along the minus strand of VZSE01006029.1, from coordinate 3,645,301 downwards.
TCCTTCCTCCCCTGCCTGTCCAGCATTTTGTTCTTTTCTTAAATATGTTATCACAGATGTGTGAACATGATGGGTTCATCTAGGTCCTGTGTTGGAGCTGACAGGAAATCAGCTGTGTCCTGCACAGCTTCAGCCTCCTCCCATTCCTCCCTTTATCCCCCCTGCTATCAAAACCTTGACATGGACTACCAGTGCATGAGCTTGTCTGTCTGCAACCCTGACAATAGTGCTTTTAAAAATAAATCAGGGAATATATCCTGCTGTATGACATAAAATGTAACATACTCTAAGACAGCTGCAGAAGTAAGAAAACTTTGAACTTGACAGAATAAAAAAGCCCTTTCACAATCTGATAACAGTTTATCTATCTACCTATCTACCTATCCATCTTATTCTGAGTGCACATATATAAACAATTTGGTCCTTTTAAAAGGACTGTTATTACTATGTGCTATTACTAATATGCTTTTTGAAAGCAGATCAATTATGAGTCATTATTATTCCTTCCATGATTCTGTTCTCCAGCTTTGAGATTTACACTTCTGTTCCCACTTGGATTGACAACAGAAACAAATATGTCTTGCATATTTGTGTAGTGTATGTAATGTGCTGGGGAGCACATGCAATATAGAATGAAACGGAATTATTGATGATGGATGAAAGATAAAGCAAAATGTATTAGTTCAACATTAAGAAAATGCATAACTGCATTGGGGAAGGACAAAAATACAGCAGTAAAATTCAAGCAAAATAATGGGAATTAAGGGTCTGATGATATGTGCATGTGTGGAGGGGACTTGGGTATGGTTCTTGTTTAGCACATTAGTTTGCCAAGCTGGCGGAAATGGTTCTCACAAATAAAAATGAGCCTAATTTGAATTAGCTCCTTTTGTAGTGTACAGACATGTTGCTATTACTTAGTACTTTCTTATCTTTCCTTCTTGATTCTGCAGCTATTTTAGGTTACATCTTGACAGGGAACTTTTTTGAGTTGCAAACAAGTTTGTTGTTATTTATTGCAGTATAAACAACTTAATGTATGATAGGAATTATCTCTCAATTTATATTTTTAGTCTGAGACAATCCTAGGAAAATCTGCAGTTTAAGGGATATCAGTGGTAACCAAAAGAAAGAAGTATCTAAATGAAAATTTGTTTTTTAGCACTGTAGTGGGGTCTTACAAAAATTATTTTTCATCTCCATTCTCCTCAGTTTCCGAAAGGAGATAAAAATTAAGGACTAGTGTCCAGAAAAGACTCTGAACAAAGCATATTACATTTTATTTTTCTCTGTAGTTCAAAAAGTCAAAGGAGTAACTCAGTTCAGCTTCATCTTACAAAAATGAAGCAATGACTTTAGTAGCCTCTGATATCATCATAAGTGCATGGATGATGTGGTGTAACATGTAGTGTGTTTTTCAAGCAGCAAGTCTTCTTTCCAAAAGCAAAAATTAAGCCTAAAATAACGTTAAACCACTAAGACAGTCTAATTGCTAAGAGACAGTTCGCGTGACCAGATTATAGTATGTCACTTCTTTTCAGATCAGTCTCTTCTAAGTAAACAGGCACCCTTCAGCCTCTGAGTATTCCCCTGTGGCAGTCTGCTAAGAAAACCACGAGAAGAGACCTTTCCGACACGGCTCTTTCTGCTCGCTGTGATTTATTTGAAGTCACAGGGATTGCTTATCTGCCCAGACAGAGGCAGAGCCTGCGCCTGCCCGCTTGCTCCTGCTGGAGGGTCCATTGTTCTGTCACGGCACTGGAGACATTGCCAAGGGTTGACCTTGGCTGGTGACCTTATCAGAGGTGATTTTGCAAAAATTTACTGGTTTGTTTCGGTAACATTCGAATAATTTTCTGCAAGCAGCTTTCTTTTCTTGATGTGTTCCAAGGGAAAGCCACGATGGTTGTGATTGTAAGCAGAGGTTGCTCTGGAGGGGGTTTTGTATTTCTGAGGAGTTTTCTATTTTTTCCATTCTCTAAGGCCTTGTGCTGCCTTCTGATTCTCTGAAGACAGCAATGGCTGTGCCTGCAAAAAGCCAGTGTCAGCTGCTGCTATTCTGAAGAATAGTGTAACTGCATAAATGTGCCTTTAGAATCCTATGGAAGCATGGCCAATATTTTACTATAAAGTATGCCTTCTTTGTCACTGTGATAAGTCATCATTAGCAAAAGGTTTCAAGAATTGATCTGAATATATTTCTCCAATTCAGCATCCCTTCAGACAGTATTAGATCTATATACGAATGCTGTTTTCCTTCAGTATAGTCTGAAAATCTGAGCATTTTTTCTTAATTAGTGTTTGAAATTGTCAAGAAATTAAGGGACAATAACAAAAAAATAAATCATTAAAATTTGTCATTTTTAAATTTGGAAAATAATTTGAAAATAGATACTGCTCAATATTCAGTAGAGTGAAGATAACAGCATGAATTCATTTCACAGAGAAGCATTATATAGTGTAGCTGTATCCTGAAGGGGAGTGGAGCATCTGAACATACCTCCTTTCCAGCTGCAGTCACATTCACAGAGACACAGAGTCACAGAATGGGTCAGGTTGGAAGGGACCGCAGTGGGTCATCAGGTCCAACCTCCCTGCTCCTAGAGCGCCTGGCACAGGATTGCACCCAGATACTTCTTGAACATCCCGGTGAGGGAGAGTCCACAACCTCTCTGGACAATCTGTTCCAGTGTGTGGTCACCTGCACGGTAGAGAAGTTCTTACATACAAGTGGAATTTCCTGTGCCTCAGTTTCTGCCTGTTGCCTCTTGTTCTATTGGTTGACATCGCTGAGAAGAGCCTGACTCGAAAACTAACAGTTGATGTGACAAAGGATTTTTTTGTTTGTCTTAAGTGAAGAATAATAATAGTAAGAAGAAGGAAGCTTGAAAACATGTCAACTTTCTGCTGCAATGGAGCAGCAGAAATGTTATAAACCTGTATTGACAGCCAGGCCTTCCCATCACTGACCTCTCCTTAGTTTTTAATGATAGGTGATATATTGTCTTCTAAGTTAACTCATCTGCTTTTTCTTGGGTTTGTGATATTTTATCACTGGAGAAACACCACAAGAATCAGTCTGGGGCTTAGTCTGATGAACAGATTCTTTCCATTAAATGGAAAATGGACAGATCCTTTCCATTAAAAATTATATGTACTGGATTTTATCTGTATCAAGCACTGAGTACATGATTTGACTGAATTTGCTTAAGAGATAGAAAAAAAAAGATAGTGGGTCACCTATTCTTTATCTTGGCCAATGTATGCTTTTCTTGTTTAAAAAAATAAAAAAATTTATATTTTATCTAGTCTAATATCAGTGTCTCACATGATGAAAGTTTGAGTAGTCTTTCTTATATTTTAGTGAAAGAACTTGGAAACAGCAATGATACTTCTTACCATCCTGTGGTCATGTATTCATCTCACAGACATCCTACTAGCAAATATTTTTATGACTTTTGGTAATTTAATTATAACTTGATTAAAAATTAATAACTTTAATACAAAAGTATTTTATTAAATAAAAATACATAATCTTGCTAGTGAACATTTAATTAAAATGAAGTAGTAAATTTTGTTTATGTATAATTTTCGGTCAATATTACTATGTGCAGAAAATTTTATTGAAAACATATGAGGCTTGATTTAGACAAGGTAAAAAACATATATGGAGAATTGGTAGTGATAACAGCTAATATGATTTGATTACTTTTGAAGGAGGTGGACATAGCCTTTCTATTTTTTATAGAAAATCTTTATCAATCTAATGCCATTTTAAAGTCTTATTTGAGATTAGAAACAAGCACCATGACAAAATTACAGTGCAGAAATAGAGGTTGGAAAACTTCATAAAAAGCCCCCCAAAACGTGGATCTAATTGGCTCAAAATTCTATATATGTATAAGATCCTTTGGTGAAACACCAGTTCAGCATATGAGGGAGTTTAAAGGAATGTACTTCCAAACCAAAATAAAGTGAAAGAGAAACAACAGGTCTGGGAATATACCAGAAAGGCACCAGAAAATGACTATTTAATCTAAAAGATATAAAAATTACTGAAGATATTTGAGTAGAGCTTCTCTTTGGGTGTAGATGTGTGTGTATCTATACATACCTAGTTAGACATAAACATGCATATGCAGAAACATCTACTTAAAGTGTTTATATGTAAGTGAGAGTAAATGCAGAAAGGGCAAAACCAAGTATCTTGAAAAGCTACAGTAACAGAAGTGGTGACTGACTTCAGCTTTAAATCTCAGTGTGGGAATCCTGGGTTGATACTAGGAACATATATTTGGTTCCATTTTTTACATCTACTACTGCAAGTATGACAGCCAAATAAAAGTCAGTAGTACGTGTATTTTCTCAGATCTTCTTGCTTGTGCCTCCAGTTAACACAACTGAGCTAGACTTGTACTGGGGATTCAGGTGCAGTGATACAGTGCCTGGAGGTGTTGGGTTGTTTCATCCAGGCACGCTCAGATTTGGGTTGGATATATTGGCTTCTGAATCCTGGGCAGATACAGAGCCTTTAGGTGGGGGGGTCTATATATTTGACACTATTTTAATGTCTCTCAAAGAAATGGGTATTGAAACCAAGGCTTAAAATTAGGTGTGTCTTGCCACTGGGCATGTGTAGCTGTGAAGTCTGTGGTGGAATTAGATGTTGTGCACTCATCAGTCTGTTCTTGTACACAACCTAGACAGGAGGAGGAGCACTGAGCGCAGGCTTAGATATATGGACTTAAATCCTTGCTCTAAATCAGGCACTGAACTGGATCTCTGGCGTGGAAAGAGCTCTTTAACTACTAGCCAGAGGACACCAGCAGCTGGCTGCCTGGGCTGTGAGAGGGGATGGCCAGGTTTCTTCAGGCAAGACTGGCAAAGCAGCGATGAGCTGTGCATTGCACCAAAGATAAGACATTAAGCAGCTTAGAGTTGTCCAAGATGGAATAGTTGTACATGTGCCCAACAGCAAAGTTGTACTGTTAGCAATTTGGGAGCCTCAGGAGCCTGGGCACCTGCAGGAGTAGGCAGCAGATCAGAGCAAGTGTTTGAAGATGTAATATTTTACTTTGAAACATTTTGCTTTAATTTTGTAGAAGGCAAAACTGTAAAATATATAAGCCACCAAGGAAATAAGACCAGATCTGAAAGGTCCTCTCCCTCATAGTCACTTCTGCTGCTGGAGGCTTCTTTAGTTTATGCTTCACAGTGTCTCCACTAATTAAGAAAGTTGGCAAGGCCATTTCATGGAATTTCAAGTAGACAAACTGAGGCTAATGGGAAGGTAAGGTGATAACAACTTGATCAAGGAACTCATATTCTGCCTGCTTAATCCTTTTCTTTGGCCATGCTCTTTGGGACATGCAAAGAATAACAGTTATACATTAACAGATTGTTAAGAAATACAAGGATGGTAAAAAATAATAAAAAAGAGGTATGACAACCCTAGCTGTCTCAGTAAGTGAAATTTTCAGTAAAACATTAAGATTTCATGACCAATACAGTAAGAAATCAATCTTTAATAAGTAGACAGCACTGGTTAGATTTGCAGTTAGTTGTAACATGACTTTTTTACAAATCATGGTGTGTTAAAGTTGGTACACAGACAACTGCATTATTAATTTGATGAAAGGGCTGTGAGGGTCATGAAAGCAAATATTCAAGGAAGAAAAGAAATTTTTAAAATGTTGTAAAAGAAGAAAACTAGAGATATGGAAAAATTTCTAGTCACTTTTTGTCCTGTTTTAAGAATTTGAGAAGCTCTATAGGCATTCACATATCAGTGCAATGACTTGTGTAAATGTAATGTAAACAAATAAAATGCAGTCTAGGATGGCTCTTTTTTCAGATGTCCACACTCAGAAAAAAATGAGAACATGCTTGACCCTTCCCTCCAGTTAGTATATACTACAGAGCAGAAGGTAAATGTAGATGGTTCAATACGTCTGAGGCAAAGAAATAAGGAAAACTAATCTGAGAATGGCTATGCATTTAAATCTGAGATAGCCTATACATTCCAGAATTAAATTCTAGGTCACTTAAAGATGATGGGTTAATTTGTACTTCTGGAGGGCCAGACGTTTCCCAGAGGACTCTGTCTACTGAACACAAATGGGTATTCAGATTTGAGTTAAATGTAGTGGTGGTCAAAAACCAGAACAACTTAAAGAGGAGTTTTCCAGTCCAGCTAACCATTCAGGCAGAGTTCTCTTAAAAGCAGAGCTTTGGTTTTATTTTGTTTTGTTTTCCTCCCCAGAGGCACACTTTTTTTCCCTCATTCTGCATCCTCATCTGTAAGTTATCAAATCTCTGTTGGAGAATTTAATGAATAAAAGTCTGTGAGGATTAACTTGATAAGAAGTTCACATATATCAAACAGTAAAATGCTGTTGTAATGTGATGGTTCAAAATCTTATCAGAAGTAACATATTAATAGTGCCACATTTTTTGGAAAGCTTTGCCAGAAAGGATGTAAACAGGCTGGGCACACTGAAGGGAACTTAACCCAGGCCCCTGATTCTAATGTGATAATTTCCGTTTTAGCTTGATAGCAGTTTCCTAGTTCCATACCTTACTGAGCAGTCCAATTAAAAAAAAAAACCAAACCAAAACAGAAATATAAGAGGCTGCAGGGACTTGGGACTAAGGCACGTTATCAGCATTTTCTTGGGGCATGAGATCAACAGTAATAGTTTAACTGGTGTAGCAACTGCCCTTTCTAAAGAAGTGACTCACCCTTGAATGATAAAAATACTCAAGTGTTAACTGCTGCTCCATATGGCTCTGACTTAAACAAAGGGTGTCATTCAAGGGCCGTAGGATTGCCAGGCAGGGAAGTCCTCATCACACACTTGGCTCTGCCCCTGCTCCTGCTCAGGATAATGCTGCAGAAAGGGCTGCTTATGTTTCTCAACCTGGGATGCTGATTATCTGCTAATGAAAAAAGAATATATCAGCAAACATGCGAATGTAATTGCTAACACACTTTTTCTTTCTCAAGCATCGGTTTCCTAGGTATGATAATGGTCTTGAGAAACACTGAAGATTTGTAGCTGGAGGTGGAAAGCCTAGGTTATATTTAGGTACTTGTAATGTTTAATCAGTTCAGTTACTGAAGCAAAGCCCATAGAAAAGGAGGAGTAATTGACGAAAATCAGGAAGAGTAGTGATAAAAATATTTGTTACAATTATTTTGATGCTGTATTTTTCTGGTCTCATACAGAGTTTTGGAGCCAGTTAGACACTTTGGCTTTGAAAACTTCCACTTGGGCTTTGGTTCAGCCCAGGTTGGGCTTAACTCAGCAGGTCATGTGTTTGCTCAGGGTGCTGGACTTAGGCCTTTTGCCTCACAGAATGGTGTTCCAGGCTAGCTGCAGGCACTGGATCTTCAATTGGCTAAGTCTCTTCCACTGCTTTTCTAGAGGACAACTTTGGGGAAAAAAAGGAAAACTTCCACTGACGCCTGCAGTCATGAGAGTAGATCCTTTGTACTTATCTGGCCCTACGTTCACCAAGAGCCAAACATGAGCTTTTTTCTTTTTGCTTCTTTTCAGTGAGAGACAAGGCCTCTCACTGAAACTTAGTGACAGTCTCACAGTGATATGGTCATAATTTCAGTTATTGCCCGGTCAATAACCCTTAAAAAATAGGACCAAGAGGGATATTGAGTACAGGTTAAGTGCAATATTTAGTATTAGAACTGAAGATATTTTGGAGATAAACAGACTTGTAATTTAAAAGTGAGAATGACAGCAACTCAGAAAAATTGGAAATGTGCTTGCCATTACAACTTTAATCAGTGATATGTTTTCTCATGTGGCCTGATTTTGCTTGCTTCAATTTTCTGGTCTAATTTTGTATTTTTTGTATTTCAATTTTTCTTTATGAAAGGTTTACATATAAAAGACAACTCTTCTCCAGATATTAAGGCTAAATTCTTATTGCAAAATTTTAATAATTCCATGGATGTCAGACAAGCTGCCCACATGAATGGATGAAAGGTGTTTCTGTGTCAATATTGATTGCTTTAGGACAGTGGTAATTTCTTTTATGGCTTGTTAGCTTTAAGCCTGAAAAAAGCATAATTCTATTGATGCTATTTTTACAATAAAGTTGATAATTTCTTGTATCTTTTCAGAACAGATGAAACGTTTGCAGTACAAGAATGAATGCAATGGCCTTAAAGCTACATATGCCTGGACAGAAGCTTTGCAAGCCTTTTGGAGTCTTAGAGAAACAAGAGGCATTTACACTGTCACATGGTGACACTTGATTGTCATCTTCACCAGGTCCCAGCAGTATGATCTCTTGAGTCCCCCATTCTAGTGATACATGGAAGCCACTGATGGATTAGCTGTTTATTGAAAGTGTCTTGGCATGCACTGGAGATTTAATGAGGGTAGCAACAATGTTTTAAATCCTACTCTGTAGGGATATCCAACCCAATATAGATTCCTGTTATAAGCAGTTCGGTTTTAAGACGTCAGAATAGAATTTGCACTTGTTCATCTTCTGAACAAGTGTAAACAACAGAATATTGACTGGAATACAAGTATATTAACTAAAATAGATTAGGGACCTAAATTATAATATGAATATATTATTTTAAAAAGCAATGTTTATAGCAAAATATCTGTGCAGCATTATAATTTAAACTTTGTACCTATGCATCTTATGAAAGTAGAACTGAAGTGGTATTTTGCAACTTCTATAAATGTTGAATTCTCTATAAGGAGACTAGTAGTTAAAAACTCATTACAGCATGCAGTGTTAGTGTTTACTGACCAGTGTTTTTGTTGCTGTTCTACACAGCTAGTTTTGAGAGCTTGGTGTAATCCTGATTAAGCAAAGAAGCTCCAAATCAGATTATACGTCTGGTGGCAATTAGATGGAATAGTTACCACCTGGGAACATAGTATTTCCAGTGGAAAAACAAAAAAAAATATTCCACATTCCATGGCATAACTAAAATACAGTTAAACATAATCCTCCTATCTCTTCCTGAACTATATTCACACCCATTAATAGTCATGGCCTTTTTTCCAACATGTAGAAATAAAGAATGCCTCATGGATGACAAAACTCCTTCAGGCTGTCATGTTTACTAACTATTGTTAGAGAAACTGTGGAACTATTTGCATTGTATTATCTGAATAGAGAAAAATATGTGAGAATCTTTAGCACAAAGAGAATCAACTTGAGGAAGTAAATGAATGAAAGCAAGAATCAGAGGTAGCTAATAATTAGAGATAGTTAATAAATAGTCTCAGAAGGTGAGTGGTAGAAGCTCCATTTTTAACATATTAAAAATTTTTATCAGTAAAAAATTTAGTTTGGATGATAAACCTGATAAACTCCGACAAGAAGGTAGGTTAGATAACCTACATTCCCCACCCACATTTTTATTTTATGTGGTTATGTGACTCTCTTGAGCAATCTAAGTAAATAGAAAATTATACAAACAAAATATTTAATAGGTAAATAGTGTTTTAACATCATATAAGAGGACTTTGCTGGATGAGATGTTAGACATTGTGCTCTGAACAGTGGCTCCTGTGGTGAACCTGGTCTGGTGATTCACATTAGCTGAGATTAAGCAAGTGGATTATGATGTTTTTCCTAGCTAAGCATACTTGGAATAAGACTAAGGATGTTGTTTCATATGGCATAGACAACCACATGTACAATTTATAAATCTCTGAAAACAAGCTATACTCTTTTATTTACATAGGACTGTGGGTGAGTATAATGAAATTATATCCAATGCTTGCCAGCTCTATGGCATTGAAGGTATTCTTATGTACTTAGAACAAAGTGTTCCGCTCAGTGTCTTTATAGAATTCAGCTTTGTGCTTAAACATTGCATGAGTGGTTTTGTTTACAGAATGCAGCGAAAAGATTAAATTCTTATTTCTGTTTGATTTTCTTGGAGAATAAATTTCTTAACATTTTAGGTATACTATTTCATGTAATATCAGCTATTTCTTAATTTTAGAATAATATTTAAGTATGAAAACTGGTAGTATGTTTATGATGAAATTAAGGTATTATGTGGTGGCCTGTAGTATGAAAAAGAAACTTCCACAACAAGTTGATTGTTCATTGTTGAAATGTTTTCTATTTGTAAAAGGTAATTATAAGGGATCTAAAAGATGCAGATGCAATTTTTGCTATTAAAATTAATGCTGGAAACATGGTATGCCAAATAAAGGTCTATCATCCATTTTGCTAAGGAAAACTTATTTTTCTTAGTTTTGTGCATTCAAATTATTTTGTGTTTATACTGAAAAGTATAAAGTATAAGTATTTTTTTCTTTATTGATGTGTATATTTCTTTAAAGTATGTCTTTTCTCTTTATCTTGTCTCTTTGTCTTGGATTTCAGTACTTCCACGGTGTCAAGACTAAGTCTAATAATTATCTTAATGTGAAATATGTTGTATTTCTCTCCCAAATGTTGATGCTTATGTAACTGAATGTTTTGCACACGCACAAGTATCTAGAACAGCCTCTGAGATGCTAATTCCAAGTGATTAATGTCGGTGGTCTCATGAGAAAATCCACCTATTTTATCTCTTGTAAGAGTGAATAATCAAATCACGCAATTAGATGAAATTCCACTCTATTTTCACAAGGTGTTAGAAGTACAGTAGAGAGTAGCTGAGGAGCTGTGCCTGTTAGTTTCTCTCTCTTGCCATTGTTAACAATAACACTTTTCCCCCAGAGGTCCTGGATTGGGCTCTCAAACTCCAGTCTTGGCCAGCTGAAATGGAGTAACATGACACTCAGCTCACTCAAGAACTTCTGTCATTGCTACTTTCTCTCAAGTAGAACATTTGCTCTGCAAGGGGAGTAGGAAAGTTTGTGTTGCAGCTAGCAACAAAAATACCCTTCTAGATTTCCTCTAGGCATATCCAGCTAAGCAGCATAAAATGTCCGGTTCAGACTGTGTCCCTAGTCTAAACTCACCTGTCAACCTCTCAATATAGAAGTATAGTGAAAATTTACTCAGCTAATGAGTAGATATGTCAAAAAAGATGAACAACTGTAGCTCTCAGTGGTTTCAGTTGAAGTGGAGCTCCTCTCTCCTACAGAAAGCCATTTCAGTAGCTGGGTTGTATAAGTTGCTGCAGCCAACCTTGAAAATGTCTTCTTGCATATTCCTTAATTAAATGCTTTTTTTTCTTTTTCATTTTTTAGGCTTTTAAAATTTATTTATTTATTTTAAATGGAATTGTGATTATGCAAATCTTAGACTACATCATTTAGTGCAGTTCTATTTGGCTATTTTTCAGTTTTAGCACTTAGAGGAGAATATTTTACAGCATAAATTATGTCTTCTAAGGAGACATTTCTTCCTGTGTTCTGATCAGTGTTCAAAATAATTAACTCCAAGTGAAGGCAAAACACCTGACCTGAAGCAGTGCATTCTTGCACTTCAGCTGAAGCATCACTGGAAAAACTGTAAGAACACAGTAAGAGAAAATCTTATCAAATCTGACTTTATTTGAACCTTCACTGTCTTGAAACATAACATTTTCTTATCAATTTCAGAACTGATACATACAGTATTAAAATAATCAGAATACTGTTTTCCATAGCTTCATTAAGAAAAACACATGGTAGCCAGAGATTGTTCCATTACTCAATATGGCAGCTATATTAAGATTACATCATCAAATAATTTAATTTATTCTATTTTGATGACAAGTGTTCCTTGAGGCTGCTATGTACCTTTTCAGTAAAAGTCTACTAAAACTGTTTCCTTGAGGCTAATTAGTTGCAAGCTTTTACCCTGTGTTCCGGTGAAAGCAAACCAATCATTAAGATAAAGTTATTTCAGTCACTTAAAAGGTTGTCATTACAGTATCTATATTTAGATTGGATTAAAATGGAAAGATTGGTGCTCTATTTACAAGCATGAAGACTATCAATATGGCTGTCAGAAATAATTTGTTGTTAAGATAATAAGATAATAAGACCAGTATTTAAATATTTTCATTTTAAGGCTACTTCTCCTGAAGAATACCTGAATTTTTGTGTCTTTTTGAGGGACTTAAAGACTTTTCTTTTACTAAAAATGCTTTATTTCATCAGTAGTTTTTTCCTCTCTGCATAAATATGACTGTTGTAGTAGATATGTATTGTGAGATATAAAGCTTGTGAAAGAAAAGAAAATAATGTGTCAATTTATGATAGAACATCACTCTAACACATGTTTTGAGCCTTATTATGATATAGATTACAGTCCTGTAAATCAGGAGACTTTTCTTTGACTTCCAAGGTTTTGTCTTGGTATGAAACTAGTATATAAGATCAGACTGAATTGCATTGTTTTTCAGTTTAGCTATTTTGGACTAAAAAAGGCTCGTACCAAAGCACAAATTGCTCCCTCCTAGTAAGGACTTTTCTTAAATATGTTAAATGTGAAATGTCATTAACTTCATGCTCAAGAAAGGATGGACTGACAAACCACCTCCTTCTAAGAAAAGGTCTCTTGTACCAAAAAGATAAGAGATTTGAAATTACATTGGAGAGTTTTGGGAATACTTGCAGGTAGAGCTATGCTAACTTAATGTGACAGTATTGGAGTCTTTGTGGAATTTAGTGATAACAGTTTGAATCCATTTCAATCCAATGATTTTTGGCACAACACGCTGCTGTTGGTTTCTTATAAATCCTCTTTCTGCACCTTTCAAAATGTAGATCATATTTTTTACTAGTCACAGGAAGAGCTTTACATCCATCTCCTCTTTCTTCCAGATTGCTGTCAAAATGAGTGAAACACCTTCAAGTAGTTACTCGGTGAATCATCCAAACTCCTCCGAGAGTGAGCAGAGTTTATCCACGCGCCATTTCAATGTTACCGAACCTGTTGTGGCAAAACGGATTTGTTTCTATAAAAGTGGAGATCCCCAGTTCAATGGAATCAAAATGGTAGTTAATACCAGATCTTACAAGACATTTGATGCCTTGCTGGATAGTTTATCCAAAAGGGTCCCATTACCTTTTGGAGTAAGGAATATTAGTACACCAAGAGGGAGACACAGCATCACCAATTTGGAGGATCTAGAAGATGGAAAATCCTATATTTGCTCCCATCAGAGGAAAATGAAGCCCATCAACCTGGAACAGGCCAGCAAAAAACCACTGCCCTGGCAGATCAGCAGGCCTGTCAGCGCTCGTCGTCGAGCTGTGCAATTAGCAAGGCAGAATGAAGATGGGTTTGGCCATCGAGAAAGCAGAATAACAACTCCCAAAAAGATGCTTGTTTTCAAAAATGGGGATGTAAGACTTAGGCGCACCGTAATTTTGGGAAAGAAAAATACACAAACATTTGATGCCTTTCTGGATTACATGAGTGAGTTAATGCAATATCCAGTTGCAAAACTCTATACCACTGATGGCAGAAAGGTGAGAAAAAGGATGACTACTGACATTTCTTTTTGTGATTTCTTCTAGATTATTTTAAATTAAAAAGAAATTGTATCCATGATTGAAACATGGTCCTGATATATGATCTGATGTGCTAAATTTCATCTGTTTACTTTCTATGCTTTTTGCCCCTTCAGAAGGGCTACTGGCTAGGAGAAAATATATTGGAATCTTGGGAACAGAGAGAAGCTAGTGAGCACACATTTCATTTTAAGCAAAAAAGAAAAAACACTTTTTTTTTCTCTTACTCAGGCCTCTTTAAGGCATGCTCCCAATTCTATACTTTTATCCATTTATGCAAAACCTTCCTTTAGTCTTAATGCTGTTTATCTGGGATTTTTATAGAACATGATAAGTAACATCTTATGTCCACACATATTTTTAGCACTGCACAAATGCAGTGGTTTGCCATTAATGTCTTGGAACTCTGACAATGGATTGCCTATTATAGTTTCAAACCATGGACCAGGTTCTGTACCTCTGAACTCAGATGGTGCAATACTAATAATTCAGATTTTAGTCTTGCATGCTGTTTGTATAATTTTATCTCAGTGTTTTTTGTGTCTGTTGTTTAGCCACGGAAAAAACATTTATGCTTACTCTTAGCAGGTATCTAGAAAGAGAATTCTGTGCAGAACTCGAAGAGCTGAAAAGAAATCTTGTGTTTACCCTTCACTTGTTGAAATTGTGTACTAGTTTGGGAAACTGTCCATATTACGTACAAGTTAGTGATGCTTAGTTTGTAAGCATTAATTTGCAATAAATTTTTGAACATGCATTCAAAACTATCAGACAAGGCTCTGAGCATCTTGATCCAGTCAAATCTGCTTTGAGTAGAGGGTTAGACTACATGACCTCCAGAGGTCTTTTCCAAAATATAATGCTCTGTGATGGTGTCCTAGTCCTTTGTGGAAGTATGAGTCAACTGCTTGTGTTGTATTCTGAATTTTTCCTCCAAGTATGTCTTCATATATATACCTCCAAATGGAGGTATTTCATGACTATGAACAGTCACTGTGCAATGATGAAACAAAATTACATGTGTAAACACTTAAATTTTAAGAAAATTTTGATCTGGATCCAAGTTGCTTCTTGAAGTAATTATCCAACATATTTATATAACAAGTATATCCTCACAGAAATAGGAATTGCCTTATAGGGACTGAAAAATTAATTCCATGCTGTGATACATATTTAATAGTCTGCTGCAAATGAATGTAGAGACTAAGAAGTGAAGATATTAAAGTTTGAAAGGAATAAATCTCTTACATTATTTTTTGGTGGTTACTAAGGCAGAGAATTTAATGTTACTTTTTTTTCCAGGTTCCTAATCTTCAGGCCCTGATATTGTGCTCTGGAGCTGTAGTCGCAGCAGGGAGAGAGCCTTTTAAACCAAGCAATTATGAATCTCTTGGGTATTTGCGGCCTGCTAAATTGCTTGGAATTGGAAATCGTGTGTACCCAAAAGCAAATGCCAAGTCAGAAAGTGAAAAGAGTAAGATCTTTGAATTCATTTGTATTTTATTAATTTGTTTATCTCTCTCAGCATAAGACATAAACAGTGACAATCTTACCAGGATCAAGGATATTCAGAAAGACCAGTTAAAACTGTTTATATCTGCTGTGACTCCTCTATAAGCTCATGGAAGATCAAAGTGTTAATTATCTTTTTAAAATGCAACTTTCTGCTAAGTACTCAGCTAGTATGCATATTTTGTTTCTGACAGACTTACTTAGAACATGGATGAAAATCTATGAGTATATTTCATTTTAATTCACTTGATTGCCACTGTTATTAATTTTTTGGTGTCAGAATTAAAAGCAACAGTGGTAAAAGTAAAACCTCAGGCTACTTCAGGCTCTCATTGAATTGCTTGGGCAAAACTTTTGTTCAGTTTTCAGAACTTAACAAGTGGAGGTTTGGCTTGTCATGGTTTACTCTTCTCTTGTTGCATGCTCCACATAAATAGGAAAACTAATGTAGCATCCATCCACTCACAAATTCATCATGTTTTTGAAGCTGCTTTTGCCTAAACAGAGTGTTGTCCATTCCTACATCCTCATGGCTGTTATATATATTTTTTGAATACATTTGGGAAGAGATACACAAATATGTACTTTCTCTTTGATTACTCACAGAGTTGCTCCACTGATAAGGTCAGGAAGAGTGTGAAGTGGCCAGTGGAGCAACTCCGTGAGTAATCAAGAACATGAGGAGCTCTTGGAGAGAAGCCAGGCTAGATGAATAGCCTGAGGCTGAGGGGAATGAAATGCTGCAGCACCAGAGCTTCAAGTCCTATGGGAATTCCTGACATTAGAGAATTCTGTAGGGCTGAGGTACTGTCTGCAGGAACTTCCTTAATCCAGAAGTACTCTTTACTCCTGCTGCAGCTTCATGCTGTACTGGAGAACCCAGGGAATGCTGTAATTGTTACTGTACTGGGATTTTCCACAGTAACCCTGACAGTGACATAGAGCACTTTAATACATGACATTTGATTTCCATTTGCTTGAGGGAGTTCCATTCACATTCCTTGCACTTTATCTCCCCACCAAGCTATTAATTTTAGTTTTTTTCAGCATTCACGTAATTTGACTTGCACATCTTGAGACCTGTTTGCAGACCATAACTAATGAGTCAAGAGAGAATGAATAAGAACATTTTGAGAATGAAAGTTCTGCAGAAACAAAAATCCAGATTCTGCTTTGAGACAAAGACTGAGCCTTGCAATTGTAGAAAACCTGAGCTGTTGACTCTGATTATCTCCTGCTTCTAATTCTTAGTTAACAGCAATCACAGAAGGAGGGAGGAAAAAACCAACTTTCTTTTTGTCTTTAACCTGAGAATTTAAAAAATATCAAGTGTAGGAGATATAGCTGATGATATGAAAGCATGGAAAATGAAATTTCAGCATCTTTGTTCCAATTCCATTTCCTGGGACAGAGAAGGTGAGATTTTTATTTTGTGAAGCATAAGTTCTGGTCTGTGTTAGAAGAATTAGTACAAACTTCTGTGTTTTATTCAGTTCATGGTAAAGCATATGCTTGAGAAGCTTGCAAGGCCATTTGCCTGAAGTTATAGACATGTTTCTATAACAGTAATATATTACTGTAAAAGTCTTGGCATGAGATGACTTAAAAAAATAAACAAACAAATTCAAAAATGTAGATAAGTTAATATTACATGTGTTAAAATGCTTTTTGCAGTGAAACCTATCAATTGAATAGTGGATCATATATATTTAGATATCAGTGGCAGTTCTTCACACCTTTTTGTGGGCGTACCTGCACCTTTTCCCTTGCACATGCAGAAGACCTTGGAAGAATGCAAAACTTTATTCTTATCTCATGTTCTTTTAGCTCTCAACTCATCAGTGACACCTATGAGAGAGAGATGAGATAAAATTTTTTAAAGGACCCAAGTTATTGCAGAGTAATCAAAACATATTGTGGGAATATATATTGTGTATGCTAACACATTTTGGGCCACATTCAAAAATCACTGAAGTCTAGAAGTATTCTCATAGGCTTTGCTGAGTTTTGCACCATGGTCTACAGTACAGATACATAAATGTGTTTCAGAATGTCATGATTTATGTTCAGATTTTACAAGGAATTCAAGAACTTAAATGTTTACTTCTTTGTAGAAGGTCAGTCCAGAGGATGGGATAGAGCCCTTTCCTCACGTGTCAGTGACATTACAAAGAGTAGCTGCTCATGTACTGTAGATTGATAGATTAAGCCCAAGAACATAATATATTCACCTTGACTGACATGTTTTAGTACTAACTGTAAGAACTAATAGGAAATGATATATTAATGAGCTCTAAAGCATGAAGAGGAAGTAAAGCTAGCAGCTTGAAGCCCAAACAAGTGAGCACCTATGAATGCCTTGAAAAGCTCAAGGCAACATCAGCTCTCAACTAAGTACAAAATGGGATCATCTAGTACTTTTTTAGACTTTGGAGCTTCAAATAAGACTATAGTTCTGACATTAGAAAGAACTTATTGTAAAATAGTGGCCAAGTATTTAAATGCTTAATTCTTTATTAAGACTTTCTTATATTTCTTTCTCTAAAAACTTCATAGGTGAATAGCAAGATTACCCATGGTTTTTTTTTTCTGTACTTTCTAATGCAAAATAAATAAAAAAACAAAGCATGTATAATAACACATTTCATTAGCATCTTTAATACTAATTTTTCTCCTTTCTTCTTTTCTTGTCCTTTGTTGCCTCTCTGCTGTCTCATCATCTGGATCCTTATCCATGGTATTTGCTCTACTTTCTGTCTACTGAATGAACCTGTGTTCTTTCAATGTAATTATTGGTAGTGAGAGCTGAAATGGACTCCAGTTCAAGATCTCAGATATTCTCAGTTTCTTCTGATAAAGGATCCAGCAATGATAACAACTCAAATGATAACAACTCAGAGTCTTCCTATGTTCTTGACAGCCATAATGGGATAGAAGGAAATCAGTCAGTTATTGGTGAAGACTTATCTGTGGCACACTATCAAGATGACATTGAGAAATCTGTTCACATTAATCAAGATGGCAGTATCACAGTGGAAATGAAAGTTCGATTCAAAATTAAAGAGGAAGAAACCATTAAGTGGACAACCACCGTAAGTCGTGCTGGCCTTTCTGATGACAAAAATATCTCCATTTGTAATTCTTCTGCAATGAATATGGAAGACAGCTCATCCAATGTAAATACATCAGACTGCATAAATCCAAAAGATGCTCCATTTTTGACGAGCTACAAAAAAGAAGAGGAAGACTTATTACAGCAATCCAATGATGAAGTGTCAGACACAGAATCAGAATCTGATTTGAAAACTGCTGATTGTAATGTCTCTGAGAAGAACAATTCTGCAGATTTAGATGTAGGCAATGTACCTGAGGAAAATATCAAGCCTCGCTTTTATAGGCCTCCCACACCTGGGCCAAGGCGTGTTAGACAAAAGAAAGCAGTAGTTGAAAGTGTCACCTTGGTATCTGAGAAAGAGGTTCAAGAGAAGACAATAGGACAGTTTTCCTACAGTGAGGAAATAGAGAATGGAGAAAAAACATCTGAGTATTGCATGGTAGCTCATTCAAGCAGAAAAAAATCAAGTGTCAGTAATCCAAAGTTTAATGAGATGAGTGACAATGGTTTATTAAAGCTTTCTTCAGAAAATATAAAAGAAGAAATGCTTCTTAAAGTAAGCCACAAAAGTAGTGAGTTAATAGAAACCACAAATAGGAAGACATTAGAAGTGCCTGATGAGGATGAATTGGTACAGAATATATTGGAGAAATCAGCTGTGGGACAAGGTGCATATAGTAGTTTAGTATCAACCTCCAAGACTAACATCAGTGGTTTCATGCCATCATCAAAAACTTACCAGACAGCTAGGCCAGGTACAGCAGATCACATCCATAAGTCATGTGATATTAAACAAATAAAAAGATCAGTGAGTTCTTTCATTACATATTCAGAATTATGTCAGTCAAAAGAAGAAATAAAATGCCAAGCTGCTGATTTAGTAGCTCTTTCTCAAGATTCAGTGCATTCAGCCTGTGCTGGACATAGTCAGATGAAGATGATGACACCTCCATGTGGTAAGAGTCCTACTGAGAAAGTAAATCCAACAACTGGATTCTTTCCTACTGTTACTGAAAGTGAGAATCAAATCAGTGCCACGGCTGAATCTGGGATGACAACATTCATTGAGAACAACCAGTTTGCATCATCCCTCACCAAAAAGAAGAAGAAGAAAAGAAAATCATCTAGCTTTCTAGAGCAAGGTGCATATGAAAGTCAAAAACATGAAGAAATTTCAGGGATAATTAAAAGTGAGGGACTGCATATCACACAGGATTCCATAACAGAGGCTATGGATAAATATTCTGAAATGCCTCAGAAAAAAGGATCTGAATATTTTGTAAAAAACAATGATGGGTCTGCCAATTCAGACAAAACCGTATATCCTGAAGATGAGTTTTATCACCAGGATTCAGTGAAACAAAATGGATCATCATCATCTAATAAAAAAAAAAGAAGTAATAGCAAGAAGTTAGCCAAGGTAAAATTAAAGTCAGGCAAAAAAAGTAGTATCATTTCATCTGCAAAGAGTGAAGATGGTCTAATGACAGCTGATTCAAACAATGAATCTGAACACAGCCAGGATGCACTTAGTACTGAGAAAGAAGGCGCACATCTTATAACCAGTTCTTTCAAACAGACACCTAACTCATCAGTGACTTCAAAGCCATTGTCAGAAGTGCCAAAAAATCTTAGCTTTGAAAAAGAAAAGGAAACGAATAATTCGGAACATTTGCGATCAAAGAAAGAGAAAAAGCAAAAGGCGTTGAAGAAAAATCTAAGTAAAGGTGTAAATAGGACAAATATGTCAGAGAGTGCCATTACATTAGAGGCTCTAAACCGGAAGGGTTTTCAAGAGGAGGCTGTTGAACATTCATGTGAAAACTATGTCCAAACTTGGCTGAAAAATTCATTATCAAGTTCTGTCTTACCCCCTATAAAGAAAAAAGAAGGGACTGTAGAGGATAGCAATGCCTGTTTTTTTCCTAAAGAAATTACTGATGATTCTATAGAAAAAGAAGCTAGATTTATCACAAATAATGTGCAGGTAACTGGAAAAAAACATCTACTTGAAGATAATCTAACAAAAAACCCATTAAAGTCTATTGGTAAATTGAGAATTTCAGAAGACTCAGCCAAAGATTCAGATGAAAGGCAAACGGACTCTTTGATTCAGTCCAATACATGTATAGTAGAAGAAGCCAAGTATTCACTAAAGTCAGAATTTTATCAGGATAGTAAGCTGCATTTGTTTCATGAAGCATGTGACAATGATAAAAAGATGGCAGAAGCTGACATTCAAGTTACCAACCTATGTCAAAGAAAAAGATCTGAAGTTGCTGTTCAAGCTGATTGCACAATTGTTAGTGAGAAAATTGGAATTGAAGTTCAGAATAATTGCATGTCTAACATGTTGCTGCATGAACTTCAAACAGCCTTGCTTGGTCTGCAGAAAGGACATAGTGGATGCATTGGAAAATCTTGCAGCTTTTCAGATCTTTCTCCTGCAGCTTTTGGTTCTTCCTCCAATGCCCTCCTAGCTTGGCTACTTTTACTGAATCTGAGAGAGAGTTTGATTGGGACAATCACAGATGATATGCAAAAAAATGCCTGTAGCTGCTCTGAAATATTTACACAGTTAAAATGTCTGAAACAAGCTGCAGCTATAGAACAAACTGATGAGCTGAAGGCTGTCTTCTCACATCTCCAACAATCAACAGAAAATAACCTATTACACTTTAGGAAGGAATTTGAAAAGCAGGGCTCCACAAATGAGAATATGCCCACATCTGAAATTCCTAATGATACACATTTGCAGGAACATGAAGAATCAGTAGAGCCTTGTATTGCAATGGACAGTGTCAATTCTGAAGAAGCTCTAAAATTAACTGGGGTACCAGAAAGCTGTTTTGATACAGAGAGGGATCTTTTTGATGTAGAGAGGGATCTTTATAAAGAAACAGAGACTTTAGACATGACTGCTCCCAAAACACAACTAGAAGGTCAATATGCCAATACTAATTCAAATACCTGTAGCCTTCCATCAGCTACAGAGACACCAGAAAGAAATGAAGAAATACCTGGTAGCCCATATGAAAAAACTCAAGATACATCATTCATTAATGAAGAGTCAGAATCTTCAGTAGAACCTAACTCAACAGTTCATAGTGTAACTTCTAATGATAACAATTGTATTTTAGATCAGGATACTTCTGAGTTAGAAGGTGAAAAAGGCATTGTACCTGTTACTACTGATAAAAGTGAAGATGAGGATGTTGATCCAAAGTCAGCAGATATTGACAAAACCTCGAAAAACCAACTCACTCTAGATGCTGAAACCTCTGTAGAATATAGTAATGAGGATTATTCTGTACAGGGTGACAAAGAAGATGCAGAAATATCTGAGGAAACCTCTGAGAGGTTATCTACAGTCTCTCCATTATCATTTCGTTATGAATCAAAGCAAATTACAGAATGTGACATGACCGAAGGAGAACAGAAATTGCAAGTAGAAGAACTGGAGAATAAAATGTGTTCTGACACCTCTCAATTAAAAAAATGCTTAAAAAGTCCTGCTACTTCAGACTGGTCAGATTACAGACCAGATACTGAAGAGAGCGATTATAACTTTAGAGCATCCAGTGACTTGACCAATGAAAGTGGGGAGGAAGCACTTGAAAAACATTATAATACTGGCTATGTAAAGAGAACTATTGAAAGACTCTATGGCAAGACAGAAGCTTCATTTAAGCCCGACTTTCACAAAGGATTTCCTTATATGTCAAAAGTATTTCAAACGGATACTGAAGGATTCCACTCTGCAGTGGGGGAAAAAATAATTTATTTTTCTCAAGAATCTATGTCTTGTTCTGCAGAGAAATTGTCGCATTCCTCACTACCATCACAAGAATATCCAGTAAAAGTAAACATATCAAGAAGAGAAAATACTCCTTTACCAACGCCACAATCTGCTCGTAACAGAGAAGAGAAAAATTATACTAATGACTGTTTAGGGGAATCTCCAAATCAACATTGTCAACCTAGCATTCAGGCTAGTGAAGATGAAGGAATATTGATAGATAAAGGCAAATGGCTTCTGAAAGAAAATCATTTGATAAGAAGGTCACCACCTGAACGGATTGGAATGTATGGTAATATGGATACAACATCAATTGAAAGTGATGAAGTTCCATACTCTCACTTTGGCAATCTGGATCAGTACCCCGCCCTTGATGAGATCCCTTCTTCAGAACTTGAAGACATGGTAAAACCCCCTGAAAATTTTTGCAGCTACTTCAATATGCCTCATAATAGTGATTCAGACCCCTTTCAGGATGAGTCAAATACAAAAAGCAAACCTAGTCGCAAAGGTAAGATCCTTCCTGCACCAAACAAAGACAATCCATCAGCCATGGCAGGTTCTACTTCCACACAGGCTGATACCAATTTTCCAGCCTTTTCATCTGTAGAATTTAGATTGCCTGATAACAAGGTGCATCCGTTGGAAAAGCCTTCAAATTCTGTACCCATACAGTCTCAGCCAACTAGTGTTAGTAATGTGGATAGAAGTGCTCTTCGTGAAGAAGATTCTCTGGATAGACTCCATGCTATATGTGGCCAACATTGTCCAATTCTGATGGTAACAGTAATACCAATTAATGAGGAACAGAGAGGATATGCCTACCAAAAGGCATCTGATATTGAGAACCAGCTGGGCCCGTATTTGCTGGCCAAAAAGAGCAAACATTTGGAGTGGTCAGGTCAAGACCTGACAGACAAAAATAATCATGTGACTTTGAAGAATAACTCTATCAATAAGATTGTCAATAATATCTTTAATAGGTTTTATGCTGATAACACCTTAGATTTTATTAGTAACTTTGGAATACTTGCATCCTCCACTTTGAAAAACACAAATATTTTAAGGGAGTTACATATTACAGAGGATATGAATGCAAACCCCATGGAAGCCAGAAATTGTCAAAATACTGTGTCCACGCACATACCCAGTGATCTTGTCACAGGCACAAATACTGGGCTACCCAATGGAAAGACAAAAATATGTCAAACCTTAAGAATAAATTTAATTTATACTGTTGGAGAAAAATTTTCTCCCATGTTGGCAGATTCAGCAGAAACCTGTCATTTTGAAACCTTTCTGAAGTGTGACACTTCCTTAAATAGCATTGAACACAAAGCCTCTGAAAATGTGAAAAACAAAAAGGCCTTTCCTACAGAAGAAGAAGAAGACAAAGAAGAAGTGGTTTACTCTTCTTCAATGAACAGTGGAAACAGGAAAGATGAGAAAGACTTGTAATAAAGATCTTGGAATTTCCATTACATTAAATTAGTGAAAACATCTTCAGAAAAAAATCACATAATAAACTGCTGAACACCGCAACCAGTAAAACTCCCAATGTGAATAACTAGATAAAAATAAGACATAATTTTATATCAGTGCTGAAATACATATATTAATTAAATTTTTATGGGAACCACCATACAAAGAAAGGTTGTTCTGCTCAGGCAATGATTTCTTGGCTAGGAAACAGTTTTTCCCTGAAATACTATCTGTTAAGAGGTTGTTGCATACCAATCATCTAATTTTAGAGAAATGACGGCTGCTTGTTTCAACAGAGAACTGAAATTTGAAATACCTGCCCAAGCTTTAAGATAAGATTTTTATATTCCATGACATTTGAGAAGGAGCTTGAAAACTGCTTTTCAGTAGAAATGCTTTTCCCAGAAGAAAATCAACTGATATGTTTAATTTGAAATGATAAGTAGGAAACACTATTCAAATGCTGTAATACAATAACAAGTAGGAAAGAGAAGTCATGTTAATTTTATATAGATGTACATTATGAAATTGCTATTTGAGATTTTAAAGGCCAGCTGCAGAACATGTATATGAGTAAAGAGATTTTTCCAAGTAGGATCATCCAGATACCAAATAAAGTTGGCCTCTTTAACTTAGAAGACACTGTAAAAGGGGCATATTTAGGAACTGAGAATGGAGGCTGTTTGTCAATGGACTTCCTCATGGCTCTTGCCGTATTTCCTTCTGAGGCAGCACCACTTACTCTTAAAATTGTTCTACATACACTTAAAATTTTAGTTGTGGGTTTTAACTTAACCTCTGTCTGTACTTTAGGGATTATATTTGTGTTTTTGTGTCATTTCGTTTTGGGTTTGTTGGGTTTTTTGTTTGGTTGGTTTTGGCTTTTTTTTTTTTTTTTTTTTTTNNNTTTTTTTTTTTTTTTTTTTGGTAAATATGTTGTATTTTGAGAATCCAAGGCATATGCAATATGTTCCAGAATCTTTCAATCTGTTGTTAGAGTTATTTTGGATACCTGTTTACAGCATTTTTTTAATACTGCATGTATGTAGTAAGCACATATATATGGTTTACAATTTTCAGTAAATGATGTAACACACGAAATTGGAAAATATTTAATGTATATTGTGATTAGGAAGAGTATTTCAGTTTTTTGGTTAGAATTTAATTCTTAATACTGCACAGTACCTCTCTTCAATGTCAATGAAGTCAGAGATATACCTGAAAAAAGAATGTGCCACTTTTGAGGTAGAGAATGAGAATTTAGCCATTCTGTACTCTTGAAGACTGTGTCTAGAATAACTAGCAGGTACATGCTGTGATAAGCCCTGGGTCATGATCCTTTGGTTATCCAGATTGGAGACCTGATAAAAGACTGACGCAAATTCCTCTTGGCCAGAGGTTTTGATTGTGTCTGTGTGGGTCAGAAGGCAAGTGGAAGTAGAAGTTGGATGTGAAGCAAAAGGGGTTTGTAGCAGAGGTAGGAAAACTAGAAGCACTCTTCAGTTTTTTTAGAAGTCCAGTGGCTGATATATTTCTGCCTAAATAAATGTTATATTTCTATTGTTTGGAGTGGTGTATTCTATGTAATAAACTCATGTTATAACTCTAAAGTAAGATGTATTGTCTAATATATTTCACACCAAATAGCTGTGTGTTCTTTCCTATGCTGCCCTTGTTTCTGATGTTCTTCTGTCCATCTCCATTTCTTTTGGTGTCCTCCTTCACAAGTTTTAGAACTGCTCCAAGTGAAAAGTCTCAATGGTATTTTTTCATGCCTTTACATGTCAATACAGAAATAAAACCTTTGTTTGAAAAATGCAACTCAAAATTACTAGAATCCATCTGAATATCATACAGCATTCTGTGCTGTAAGTAATGTCTAAATTATAGGCTAATTAACAGCTATATTTGTCTCCACCACTCACAGTCCTTCTGCTGTATTCACAGCACTCTGTGCTGCATTCACAACACCTCAGTGTTTCCAGATCAAGGTTCAGGAACCTTTAATCAGATCCTTATTGCTGAGTTACTGAGAGTTACTGAGCAAACCAAGCACTCAAAACATGAGATGTGAGGTACTCCCTCAGGTTACAATTAGCAGAGACCACAGCAAGTGGTGAAATGAATATTAACTGAAAGACTAGGTTTTGATTTCTGTACATTAACTGAAAGAGAAGGAATAAAATGGTCACCTCAGAGCAGGACAAAAAGCTGACAGTGAGATGTACTATACTGTCATAGGGTTTATATATTCATTAGTGGTACAGGGAAGATCAGAGAATCGTGGAATGATTTAGGTTAGAAAAGATCTCTGAGTCCAACCATTAAACCAGAACTGCAAAGTCCACCATTAAGCCATGTCCCCAGGTGCCATATCTACATGTTTTAAATACCTTCAGGGTTGGTGGCTCAACCGCTTCCCTGGACAGCCTCCAATGCTTGACAACCCTTTCAGTGATTTTTTCTATCATCAGATCTGAAATCCAATCTAAGCCCTCCCTGGTGCAACTTGAAGCAAAGATAGAGAATATAAGGTGTCTGAGATGCACAGATAAGATTGTTTTCATAGTTAAGACTGGAGTAGGTTGAAGAGAGAACCTCACAATGCTAGAGCAACATACTGCTTGACAGAGGCAAAAACACAGTTGAGGAGTAATATGAGCTACTTTAATAGGATAGAAAAACATTCAGCAAGCGTTCTGGGATTTATAGAGAGTACGCCATACACCTGGAAGGAATTCAGTTTTTATCTTGCCATAACTTAAAAAGAAACAGCCAACATGACATATAGATCACAGTCCCAGGAACTCTCAGTTTTTCTAGTTTAGCCACTTGCTAGAAGGAAACTATACAATTAGATAAGTAATTCAATTTAATTACTAAATCTCATTTTAAATATTTTTTTTTTCTGTAGTCATTACAGCTTCCACTAGAGAGATGTTCAAGAGCTTGAGTCCTGCTTCTGATGTCTGTCTTGAAAGTTTTCTAGCTTCCATTCTCAGCCTGCTCATGTTTAGTTTATATACATGTGTCCCAAAGCCATCAGTGTAATTACTTAGAAAAATCTTTTTCCTCCTTGGTATCTATCAACAAAATCAGACATTTTCTCAAGTTTTTCTCCTATATAAGTATTTTCTCCATTTCCTCTAATCATCATGGTTGTAGTCTCTGAAATGCATAAGGCATATTTATCTTAATTCTAAGGATGTCAGAGGAAAAGAAGACCATTTAATAGTTCAATGAATCATTATTAAACAAGTACCTTGACTTTTATAGCACTAATGATACCAAATATCATTAATCTAATCGCAATGTTGATCCACTGTAAGAGATATGGGGAATAGTTAATACAATTTTCTCACCTTGTGTCACAGATTAGCCCCAGTCAGAACTAAGCCTCACTCAGCTTGCTTGCTTAATTCTCCACCAGCAGGATTGGAGAGAGTAAAAGAGAGAAGACTCATGTGTTGAGATAAAGTTTAATAGGTAAAGCAAAAGGTGCACACACAAGCAAAGCAAGACAAGGAATTCAATCATTAGCTAATTTCAGCTGTGGGAAAAAGCAGATTACAGCAACTTTTGAGGAGGCTCACACTGCTGTTAGTAAATGTGTTTCTGTTGGTCACTTCCTCAGATCTCACAGTTGTTATTTTTTTTATACTTTCAGTTTAATATGTTCCAGCTATGACAATTCTGGAATTGAGCAAATTTAACTTGTTGATAAGAGTATCTACCAGTGATACCATTTGGTACTTAGCTTCCATTGAATGAATGGTTTGGGTTGCAAGGGGCCTTAAGACCCATCTAGTTCCAACCCCCCTGCAGTGGTCAGGGACACCTTCCACTTAGACCAGGTCACTCAGAGATCCATCCAACCTGATCTTGAGTGCTTATGGAGATGAGGTATCCACAGCTTCTCTGGTCAACATATTCCAGTGCCCCACCACTGTCACAGTGAAGAATTTTTCCCTAATATCTAATCTAAACCTGTTCTCTTTCAGTTTGAAGCCATTGTCCCTTTTCCTGTGACTACATGCTCTTGTAAATAGTCCCTCTCCAACTTTCCTCTAGGCTCCCTTCAGTTACTGGAAGGCCACCCCAAAGCTTTCTCTTTTCCAGGCTGAATAAACCTGATTGTCTCAGCCTTTCCTCCTAGCAGAGGTTCTTCATCCCTCTGATCAGCTTGCTGGCCCCCTCTGGATTTTCTCCAACAGATCAAAGTCCTTCCTGTGCTGGTAAAGCTTCAGTGGATTCCAAACAAGCTGCTACATCTGTGTAGCTGATCAAACCTTTGCAGAGATCCTTTCTTAAACAGTTCTTTTTAAAGCAGAGCTAATTTGCTTTCAGAGTCTCTCATGTTTAAAGTGATGAGTGTCAAGGCTGTCATTACACAGAACTGCATTGAGCAGAGCTGATATATCCTAAGTAAAGAGAACCCCATATTTAATACAATATTTCAAAACTGTGTTTGAAAGGTGATCTATGTTCATTCAAATTTGACTTGGTCATATAGAACATTTAGAAAAAAAGATATGAATGCAACCTGACATTTCTTGACATGCCCAACATAGCAAACTCAATATTTGCCTGCTGTAATTTTGTGAAACGCATATTTCTGTATTTATTGACACGCTATTATTTAGAATTTTGATTACTGAAATGAATTTTATTTAAGAATCTCGAGTTTAAGTAATTCAGCGAGTTTTTAATCTTTTGATAGCTAGAAAATGGAATGTGTCAGTCCTCACCAGTGATGTGCTGTCCGCTGGAACAAGCTCAAAGGTTTATATTACATTGTATGGGGATTGTGGCCATTCAGGTCCCATTTTTCTTGATGGAGAGAAGGGAAAATTGTTTGAGAGAGGCAATGAAGACATCTTCACAGTAAGTAATATATATTAATTGTGTTGCCCTCTCGCTTCCTGCCAGATCGCATGACATTTCAAACTCTATGTGATAAAAAGCAGCTTCTTGTATGTTACGCATATCTAGAAATGAGAAACAGGACTTAAATATAGAGCTAAATTTAGTATCCTTTCCCACTCACTTATCAAAAGCTTATTTGATTCAGCATGTTTATTGTCTAGTGAAGAACTACTGTTTTATTTGCATTGTGCCGAAGAAAACACCAAGAAACATACAACAACAGATATTTGTTTAGTTTGCAAATTTGAAACAGGGCTACAATATTAAAAATTAAGTGAGGAAGTGAAGAATTAGGATATGGAGTAAAATTTTAACTTTGTTAAACACTTTCTGCTTAATTGAAATAGTGGCAGAATTTATACCTGTAATAAGTCTATCTGAAACTGCTTCTGCTTCCAGTTACACAAACAAATTCTTCCTCAATCAGTCTTATAACGTGGTGATTTAGGTAAGACAGACTAGGTCATTTATCACAATATGCATAGCTTGAGTGTGTATATAGGATTGTCAGGGGTTGTCGACAGGTGTCTGCTATAGGCCCATATGACAAACAGGTGCTTCCATCGTTAGTATCCAGGATAGCAACTCCCCTTCTGAGAAAAGGTGTTTGATGGCAAGCATTGATGAAGAGCTCACCTTTTCCATAATTGCCCTGTAGATGTTTGGGATGCAGGAAGTGCAGTTCTTATCCCTTTTGAGCCTATGGAGTTTCTCAGAAGAATCCAGCACCCCTGATACAGAATGTCATTCTCCATCTGTGATATCAAAACCAGCCAGATTGAAAGGTGTGGATAAAATAAGTAAGCAGACCCTGACAGATTAAAAGACCCTCTTCACAATAGATGTTGTTGGCTGTTTCCTGGTGCCATTACTGAACTTAATTTCACCTACAATGACTTTTAAATGCAAATATGGAGGGCAGTCCCATTGTTTGAGATCTAGGATTCTCCTGTTAGGCAAGTATCCATAGCATTGAATACAATTAAGGAGAACCTACTCTGAAATGTATAGAAAGAGAAAAGGCTCTCCAAGTGCACAGTATTTGCACATAACTGTGGTCTGTCCTCACTGCTCTGTCTCTTTATCATTCATAGCAATGAGTTCAGGGAAATTCATGATACAGGGAACTCAGTTTACACCCATCTATCCAATGTCAATGAAAACATGAAAATTAATTCTATGGAAAACAACAGAAGGAGAAAAAATCAAGCCTACATTATAACGAAATAAATTACACAGTGAGGAAGGAAGACTGATGGTGTACTTCCAGTTCCTTGAAGATAAGCTTTCTATTTCTACACTTAAGTTCATAGTAAGGTTGTTTGAATAACTTTCACACAAAATTATTCCCTCAGCGCCCTGTTATCTGTACCGGACATACTCATCCAGTCTGTCCAAGAGCTAATCTTTCAAATACAGCTTTTTAACTTGATTTAATTGAAATTATTTGTAAAAGGAAGCATCAAAGCTGAATACAATTGTTTCAAAAAAAATTGTAAGGCATACACTCCTGGAGGAGTAGGGAGAAACTCAGAGGTATATGGGAGGCAAAAATAATTTTGTAGCAGGTCACTAATATAGATGCTAAACTGAGATAGGTTTTAATGTCAAGACACTTTTGCTTTATAGTCATACATATGGTCTCTATTCATCTCCCACTGAGGCAAATATTCAGCCAGGAATTACTACAGCAACTTCCTGAAGATATTTAAATGGAATTGGCCAGCCAATGGGATTTTTGAGGGTTGTCTTTTAGAAGACCCAAACATCTAAGTATTGTCTGAAATAAGTTGGAAAGGCTTGTTTAAATGTCACAATATTGATTCCTTGAATCAAAAGTCTCACAGTTACTAAATGAATTTCTGTTGCATGTCTTTTCGTTTTAACAAATGTTCTGCGTTTCATTAGTTGTGTTTCTTTTACAGGTCAATATTAGGAACATAGGACACCTCTACAAAATATGTATAGGATATACAAATGCAGGAAGCTCCCCTGCCTGGCACTGCAAAGAGGTAAAAGCAGTGAGAAAGTATTTTACCTGTCCAAAAGCAGTCACTATGACAGTGGATTCAAAATATGAGTAAGAAAAAATCCCTGGGGTTATATTAGGCTCATCAAATGCTTTCACCTTCATTTAAGGGATTACTTATGAAGGAATGGTTTTGTGTGGAATTAAAGCAGCTTATGATGTCTGGGTTGGCTGCTTGCAATTTAATACATTGTGTTTCTTTTAAAATGTGTGGCTGGGCAGCAAGGAAGATTGCTTAACTTAGCTGCTGTAGTCTGAGTCTTCTACAGTCTTCGTATGCAACAAAGTGCCTGGAGTTTGTTTAAACCCACAAAGTCATTGAACCCAGTCTAGCCAAGTCCTCTCCAAATCTGTGGCTGATGCCTATTGGTCCCTAAGCACAGCACCAGAGCTACATTGCAAATGTTTATAGTTCTATGTCTCTGACAAGAAAAAGACAATAAGAGGTTCTTTTCCCTCCTTATGTAAAAAATATCTTGATGTGGGTTAAGCAAATGTAACAAAGCGAAGAGAATGAGCTAGTTGAATTTCAAGGTTTGGTTGGGGAGCATAGTATACAGGTTTCTGGACTGGAAATTAAAGGATCTGACTTTTATCCTAATATCTGATGTGATACAATGTGTGCCAATTATGTGCTATGCATGCCTGAAACCTTTCCATCTTTGTGCCAGAGTTTCTTATCTTTCAGTTAAGAGACTGCAGTTTATGAAGAGCTTTAGAAGCTGCTGGTAAAATCAATGTTAAAATTATATTTCATGGTACATCTAGATCTATCGAATGCAAAGTGCCCACTGAAGTCAAATATTCATTGATCAGTGCTCAAAATCTGTGGCTATTTGATACTTGTTTTTACCTGGGCCTGTGACTCAGAAGGAAGACTGAGATCTGGGAAGTGTTAACTGAAGTTTAGGCAAGATCCTCTGAGTTCACACCTCCAGCTGGTTCCTGTCTACACTGAAATATTATCTGTCTAAGACTAAACTATTACCACTCTAAGAGGTTTCATGATAGAATTATGGTGATTTTATCTCTTTCAATTCAAGTGATGATTGCCTGATCATAAAACCTAGGTATTCATTTTCCAACTGTACTGAATTTTGGGGACAGACAGTTAAAATGAGAGACTGAGGAAGTCTGACAAAAAAATAAAAGGAAAGAGAAAAATGAAAAGTTATTATTACCCTTCTTTTCACCTAGGATATATTAATTGAAATCAACAGTAAAATTAAAAAAACCCCAACACTTCAGTGTGTTCCATTAGTTATTTGTTTATAAATTTTAATTGTCTCTTTATGGAATCTCAGTAATCAGATACAGTTTTTAGGGAGTGGTTCATCAGCCAGGGCCAGGTCATTCCCTCTTTGCAACTTTGGGCAGAAAGTCAAAGAAAAGGAATAAATAAGGAAATACATTCAAACCCTACAGGTAGTGTTTTTTATGGTTCAGAGACAAAGGAATACAGCCATTGATTTCTAGACTTCACACAAGAGGAACAACATACAGACACTTAACATGACTCTTTCTTGGGAAGTGTACATTTTTTTCAGGAAGAACTAAAATTAAAAGAGTGTGTTCTGCAACTAAAATTAAAAGAGCTTGTTCTACATCTGCAGAGCTTTTCTGGTAGTTAGGCACACTAGTCCTCCATCAGTGTCCCATGGTTTCTGTGTCTGTATCTGTACTGAGGTCATATCAGACCAGGAAATGTCCATGAAGGTGCTGCTTTACTAATCCAAATTTCCCTTTCAGGCCTCATCAGCAGATGTCGACAAGCTAAGGTGGGCCAGGTTTTTCAGACAAGATGAATCTTTGTCTTTAAAGTTTAATATTCAAGCAGCAAAAGAGATAGAAATGCTTCCAGTAATTCTGAGTTTGTTCAATATTCAAAATAAGATTAGTTTCTGCAAAGCACAGAGTGAAACTACAAGTAGGGGTGTGTTCCCTTCTCTCTGCAGATCCAAAATCTAGTGTAGATACAGGTATAAATTAGCATAATCAGGGACTATTAGAACGTACAGCAGCCTCTGAAGTGCTTACTAAGGAATACTTTGAAGTACAAAATAACCCAACCACTTTTCCTCCTTTAGCTGGTGTACATATGGTCCTTTTGCTGCTAAATGCTTAAAGCTGAGCACGGAAGAAAATAATGTAGGGCATTGTGTAGGCCTCAACTGGTGCTGGGGCTAGCACTTTCATGGTTTATTTATGTCACAGGGAGTGTTGAAGAATCAAAATCTGTGCCTTTAATTCCCGTTCTGATAAAAGTGTAAGGAATAGAGATACAAGCATTGACAAGCTTCCCAGTGAGAAGTTCCGTCTTTGGTAAGCCATGCCACCTAGTGCCAGCACCCATGGATGTAGCAGCTGGAACAACAGCTGTAGCTTGTGGGAGTGCTCCTGAGCTGACAAAAACCTGTCGCTCAGTTGCACTTGAGTTACTCTGCCCTGAGCTTTCAAATATGACTGAGTGAAAAGTCAGATTTGGGCAGTTGGATCCAGGGAGCAGAAATGCCCCAAACCCGTGGTTTTGTGGTCATCCACAAAGCTCTACCTGCACGGATGTCAACAGCATCCCACACATTTTGTGTTCTGTTCCATCTGGTCTGAGATCTGCAAGTTAAATTGGAACTCTTGGTGCTATTTAGGTGCAGTTGCTGAACCTTTCTCAGGGGAGGAATTCTCTTTCCCTGCACATCAATGGCTGGCCAAGAACCAGGCTGGTGGGGAAATATCTTTGGAGGTTCCTGTTTTACAGCAGGGTCAGTCTATTCTTCCAGGTAAGCACAATACCACATCAGCAAAGTCAGACCCCAGACTGATGTTGATAGAGGTGAGTTCATTGTTTTTCATCAGGCCCTGTATTAATTTTTGGCTGCCACAACACTTCTTCTGCTTTGCTTTCCTGTTGTTACTCTGCATACTCAGGTTTAAAGTTAAAAAGCAGTGGAAAAGAAATGAGAGAGTCTTTAATGCTCTGAATTTCACATGTTCTTTAAGTGGATTCCTTGTTTGGTAAGATTTTCAGTGCTTGTGTTTGGTTTAAAATAAAGGCAATAGTACAGATATGTCAGACATGTAACCACCATGAAGCCAGCATATGAACCAGATCACAAACCCTGTTTTCAATAATTGAGGGTTATAGCTCCAGTGTTACTATTGTAGCTGCTGTTTCAGTCTCTTTTTGGTAAGTGGCTCAGATTTCCAGAATACTTTTGATTTTTGGATGTGGAACAAAACTTCCTGAATAAATATTTCAGGAGGCCATAAGTGTTAAAATCTCCTTTATTCACAGAGAGATTGTGTTGTAATTCTAAAGATGAATGATTCCATAGTATATGAAAATTATTGGGTGTTGCTGTTGTTGCACTGTTTTAGTGTCCTGTTCTACCACACCAGTCCCTGATGTTGTTATATGATTCCTCTGCTTGATCAATGGAAAGGGGGTGGAAAGTCTGTGCTTGCTCTTCCCTTCTCTTCAATTAGTATTGTCCTTCTCTGGAAAATTTCTAAGAAAATTACAAGGGCTTAGCAAGATCAGTGTGTCCTGGGAGAGATGTGGGTGAGGGAGCAAGAATTCTGTGGCAGATTCCCGTCCTATTGGGGTGTGATGTTAGAGGGGGAAAAGCTGTAACACCACTCGTATAACTTGTGCTAGGGCTTCACTTGAACAAAATCCACCAGGGACATGTCTTCTTCTCTTCCCCACAAAAATCATATCAACTGCACAGGACAAAATTAATGGGATGAGAGATACTTCCATTCTAAGTTCTCTAAAAACTATGGAACCCCTTTTCCAGAATGTTTAGCAATTTTTCAGTGCATTATGCTATGCCTATAGTCCCTTGTGTTGATCTTGCAAAGTTGAAATTGTAACAGGTATTTCAGTGGTAACAGCTGTTGTGGGTGCAGGCTAGAGGAAGAGGATATATACAAATAAAATCGAGGGACAGAAGTCTAGAAAATGGCCCATGGATGTGGGAAAACATACCTTGGGACAGTTACTCTTGTAATAAAGAGATGGGTGGCCTGGAGTTATATTTATGCTTCTCTGTGATGACTGAGCTCTGAGATAAAGAACCTGACAAGATGATCAGAAAAAAACAGGTTTGTGCCTCAAAAGTATGTTTTAAGAGAAAAAGAATAGCGGGAGAGATTTCCCCCAGTACTCAGCAGCTGTCAATGGCTCATAAAATGCTCTAGAGAGAGGCCTGTCCACATTAACCACAACGATTTTTGATCTTGGGTGGTCATGATCTTCATGACATGAGAAGCCTCAGAGGCAGTCAGACTGCTTCCTCACAGGTTTGGACTCTTTGGCCAGGAGACTAATATTGTTTGTATAGGGGGACATGCAAATACACTGGAATAAAAGTCAAATGCCTCCTCACCCCTTTGAATACACACTTATTAATGATAATTGACATATTATACTGAATATGCTCTATTATCCTATTTGCAGTATCTTTTCTTCCCCAAATGTTCTCTTGTTTAAATATTCTGAGATGCAGATCTCAACAACCTCAGCTGGTTAGCACATGGTGCTAATAATGCCAAGGTTGTGGATTCAATCCCTACATGGGCCGTTCACTTAAGAATTGCAGTCAGTGATCCCTGTGGGTCCCTTCCAACACAGAATATTCTGTGATTCTCTGAACATTCTAATTTTTGGGCTTTTTCTGAGTAGCAGGTTTCCTTGTTTCTGAAATAAAGATTCAGTGAAAGATTTTTATTATCGAGTAATCTTCATGCATGAAAAGCATAAAGGCACACTTACAACCAACCTCTCAATCTGCATTTTGTAGTTAACAATTTCTCTCTCACACAAGGGAGGAAGAAAAGAGCTTCTGTGCATTTCTACCAGCTTCAGTGTAAAAGGGGTCATGCAGAAGGCTTTGGAGAAGGCAGTTTCATCTCTGATTTAGTAATTGAAAGACAGCCTCTGTGTCTTTTTGCCAGTGTTATATTTCTGCATGAGACAGTGAAAAGGGAACACAGCTTTTAACTTGAGAGAAGATAGTTTGATAACAGAACAGTGAAGAGGTCTGGATTCAGTGTGAAAGAGAGATGATGAGAGGCACTTTAAAACCAATTTCTGAATAAAAAGAGGCTGAAACATTCTCTGATTTAACATTCTTTTTTATTCAAAGGAAAAACATGGGAATTAAACTGTTAAGAAGTGTTACATAGAGACTTCGTTGCTATAATGCTGGAGGACTGAGCAGCACTCATTTGACTTTTTATCCTCTACCATCCTACTTTTGTCCCTGTCTGCTCATGGTTTATGACACAATCATTAATTATATCCTGAGAATAAATCAGGGTTACACACTATTGGTAGCTGGTGGACCTTTGCTTTTCTTCTTGCAGGAATTGGAAAATAGGTAGTTATTGAAGGAGGAAATTTTTGCAATAGAGGATTGTTTTGGTCCTATGCATGGAATTGTTGGTCTAGAGCAATTAATTCTCTCCCTCTGCTGTGGTCTGTTCATGGGGCATGTGTTCATGTGGGTGCTGCAAAGAAAAAACTGGGCAAGTGAATAGATCAGGTGGTGATGTGAAATTGTATGCAGTAAAATGCAGTATGAATTAACAGTTGCTAAATGAAAGCTATTTTGAGTATTGAGACAGGCATACACTGAGAAAGATAGTGCCTGATTATACTGCTAAATAAAGAGCTTCAAAAGCTTCTGTGTGTTAAATGTGGCTGGCCTTTGCCACATATTTCAGAGGACTTCAGAGGCTCCGATCTCAAAATGAGTTAGCTCTCATGCCAGAAGGAAACTACCACTAGTGCTCTGTGTGGGCACATTAAAACCTGTGCAGGCTGTTTAGTGTTTTTGCCAAATTGTCACCATTATCCAAATTGAATTCTTTAAAGATAGCTTGCTTACTAACAGGCACAAAAAATACTGTGTAAATAAATGAGAGATAATCACGAAAAAAATAAGGATGTAGGGAAAAATTGTAACACTGACCAGCCACCTAGCATAATTGCAGATATGGACTGATGGTGAATAAATCTTCAGTGCTTATTAAAGGAAGGTGTTTGGCCATCAGAAGAGTGAGATCTGGAAGCAAACTCCTTCAGAGAATTACAGCTAAGCTTCATAATATTTCAAATAGAAACTGACAATTGAATGATGATAGTGTTGATGTTGTTCGGGCCCAGTGGTTCAGAAATTCTTTTCTGCTTGCAAGACAGAGAAGCACACAGACACCTACCCTTGGAAGAAGAGCTTGTGTGCCAGAAAATGAAGTTTTCTCTTCCCCTTTCATTCTCTCTGTACCTCACCTGGTCTAATAAAATATTGTTAGTGTATGTTGGCATAAATTTTGCCTTTCCCATGTTAATACTGAAGATTATGATTGCATGTTTTATCTTACTTCTGAATTTTATGGAGTTCGTACTCTGCATTTTAAGGACCACAGTTTTATATTGGTAGATATTTTTATGTAAAATAGTCTTTAGTTTCATTATATTTTAACTCAAATTTAGCTTGTTACCTTCTAAAGCTATATCCTTTAAAGAATTTCCATATGGAATGTAGAGAGGTTACTTATCCCTGGAAACAGACAAACCCATGGTTTGGGTTTGACTGAGCAACCTGACGGAACTGAGGATATCCATGATCATGAAAAGGGAGCTGGACTAGATGGTCTTTAAAGGTGTCTTCCAAGCCAAACCATTCTATGATTCTATCCTGTAGCATGAATTGCTAAAATAATAAAACAATGAGGATTTCCGAGTTTTGAGGTCCTAGAAAACTGAAATTATGGTGCTAGATTTTAGCCTATTTGGTTAACCAGTGCATTCAAAATGTTAATGGCTCCCATTCCTTTTTATAATTTTGGTGTCACAACTTATGGTGACACTAATCTTGGATTTACATTATTTACATTTCAGTTTATGATGATTTCAAATGATGCTGCAGAACCAAGATATGCTACTGGGCATTTAAAATTAACTTCTGTTTGCATTCCCCACAAATGACAGCCTGGGACACAACAATAAAGTAACAAACAAAAAACATAAAAGCAAGCTTGTATTTTATTTCATTGAATAGGATTTTTAAAGTTTTATACCCTGTCCTTGACACAGAGGTCTTTGGACTCTACAGCCAGCTGGATGTTATTGTAACTATATAATAGTGCTTGTGATATGAAAAGTTGTCATCTTTTATTGTCAGTGACTGTCTACAAAGTGCTTGTGACAACAGGAGACCTGTGGAACGCTGGAACTGAGGCTGATGTCTATATTTCTGTCTATGGAGAAAGAGGTGATACAGGATCAAGACAACTGCTCAGGTCACAGAAATCCAAGAAATGTTTAAAAGGACAAGTAAGTGAAAGACAGGGCATTTTTTCATATGTTTTCATGTTTGTCTGGCTTTTCTCTCTCAGGTGGGTGGTGATTCCAAGAAAGGTGCAGTTATTAAAGAGATAATTACTACATTATAATGGCTCCCCAAAATTCCCTAATTAAGTTCCAAATACTTTCTAAAGTTATACCAGTGCTTTTGGAAGTGAGAATTTTCATTTATGAAATAGGTAAGCTGTGTACTTTTGGTTTTCATTCTTTTAAAAATTTGATTTAATAAGCAAAGAGGAAATGAAATTTAATTTTATATCTGCATTTCTTATGCTGAAGTCTGCTGTAATTTGTAATTGTTTAGCCATTGATGCTTTCAACAGATTTCTCTTTTCTGACTCTGATCCCTTTAATTTGAATGTCACTACTCCCATTAGCAAAGTGATCAGGCTTACTTCTACTTCCCTTTCAGGAAACCTGACCTTCCTGTTTTGCTCTCACTTTATCATCAGCTAATATTTCAAATGATGATCTTGACAAAAGAGTTAAAAGGATTTCTGGGTCTTCAGAATTCGTGGCTGAAGAATGCTCTGCTTTTTTGCTTTTTCTGAAATTTCATTGGTTGATTACTGACTGACATCTTTGCTGTTGAAGCTGTGCACCTTGGATGTTTGTACAAGATTGTTATAGGACACAATGGGCTTGGATCAGGTCAGAAATCTCACCTTCACTCTACTCTCAACCATTATATTAAGGACAGCATCTGATAGTAAGTTTTTACTAATCCCTGTAAAAAACTGTGAAGAGGGGGAATGTTTTCACGCTAAGACATTGATTGTGTCTTGTATTAAAATGAGCTATTATAATTTCAGATGGATTAGCATTATCAGTTGCACTGTAAAGATGCAATTGAAGATTTTTGTAACACTATCTTGTCATTGGACTTCCAATTAATGATGAAACTTAAAATGCTTGCAGTCACAAGTTCTGTTTTTCAAACTCTTGAGCCTAAATACTGTAAACTTAGCAACTTATTTGGAGCCATCATAAGCTGCTATCTAATTTTGTTGTTATTCTGATTGGCAAAACGAATCAGACTCATATGATGGCAATGTTAAAGAAGGGAGGGATGTAGCCAGGGAGAGAGCCAGCAGCTTGCTGGCTTGTAAGGAAGTTCTAGAGTACCTAGAGCAGGTACTGTCCTCTCTTCAGCTGTGAAGGTAGCTGTGACTCTTTCAACCTGACAGTGGAGCTGCAGATTTTGCAGTTTCAGTAAAAGGAAAAACTATAGGAAGTCTGACGTAATTAAATACATCAATTTTTCTCCCATGGACATTTTGTTCCTTATTTCTCTTAAGGAAATGGATGGTTTCTGGACAAAGTTCTAATCAAGGATCCTATAACAGATTTGGATTATACTTTTCTTTGTCACAGGTTGGTTATGTTTGATTTGGGTTAGATGTTTAATAAATTTGTAACTACTCTTAGTTTTTTCTCCTGAAATGTCCTGTAAGGGGAAATATATGTTTCCTAAGAAGTGAGTTGAGATGGTCTGATTCCTTTTACAGCTCTAAGAGTTGTATCTGGTCAATCACCTGGTCTCTGAACTAAGGAAAAATCAATAAAAAGTTCTGTGTGGGAACCTTCCATTCTTGCACCTTTTGAACTATTTAAGATAGGCTATTGTTAAACATTTCCCATATCCAACACCTTGTATCTGACACCAGAGGGTTCATCTGTTCTTCCATGTAGCACGGAAGGCTAGGCTTTTCAGAAGAGTGGCTTGCTGTCTCTCTAGCAAACTGTTCCTGATTTGCTGAGGTGAATATGGAGATTAGCTTGGGGTTCAGTGAGGTCAGGATCAGACTTTAAGATCCTTTGAAATGGCAATCACAAATGCAGCTGCCTGACCACATCCCCTTTACTCATTTGCTTTGCAGCCTGTCACTGAGCTGCAACATAATTTGAAGCAATCCTAACTTCCCTGCCTTTTCCCCTGCAGATGCTTCTGCTCTGAATCTTCTGTTCTATAACTCATTTACAGTTTTATCTGTGCCTGATTAATTCTCAACACCTTGTGGAAAAATTTTAATCGATAAATATCAGTGCAAATATTAGGAACGGTAAAGTCCAGTCACGTAAGAGCCTAGCTGCAGCTTGCCACTGGCACCCCAATTCTGCTTCCTCCTCTCACTTCTCTGAGTGAATAAATAACTGCCTGAGACAGCCCAGAGTGAGCAATGTGCACACTGAAACTGATTTATGTGTGAGTAAGGGCTTTCTGCCTATCAGATACAGCACCTCATCCTTGCCTGACCTAATTTTGAGTCTGTATTCTAGATGAGATGAACTGCTATGAAGAGATCTATAATGCTGGCTTCATACATAATTTAGGGAGAGTTCAAATCCATTTCAGGCAGAAAAATACAGGGTATGTGCTAGTTATTGCTAAAGCGTGATGCTGTGCTTGCTATCTTTCTCTGAGTGTGTGAATGCTTTTGACTCAAATGGAGTTAGACTTAACTTGCATAAGATGGGTACAAAGGCATTGTGAAAGTATAGCTCAGACATGGTTGAAGTGTTGCCACTGTTGGGTTTGCCTCCTCATATAGAGATTTTCAGGGCATGGAATGATTTGCATCTTGCTGTAGCCTTCTTGCAGACAGGAAGAACAAACATCATGACCACTGCACAATTCATTATTGATCTGGAATGAATATGAGTTCTTTGATTTGTAGCAATTGGGTGGGGCCCTTTTACCTCAGTCCAGGAAAGCATTTCTTTATGCTTCACCAAGAACAAGAAAGAAAAATATTTTTTTGCCAATGTTAATCTCTTTTTACTGAAGCTGGATTTTTGTATTGCTGTTTGTCAGCCTTGAGACTTTAGTGCATAGGACATCAGGTATCAGTATCCAAATGTTATGCATACTTCAGAAGTTGCCAGTCAAGGTTATTACTGAAAGAGGTTCTGGTCCTTAGGTGGCTGGACCAGGGACACAGTGATGGCAATATTGCTAGAGAACTGCCAGTGACAGATGCCAGCATGTTTCCGGGAAGTAGGTGAAAATTGGTGGGGAAGAAAACTGTCTCAAAGGAAATGAATAATCTCTGTAAATTAATGACACTGTTTTTATCTGCACAGGACAAGAGCTGGATCTCAAGAGAGAAAAAACTGTAAGAGTATACCTCTTTATTTTATATTAAACCATTGAAAT
This sequence comes from Promerops cafer, assembly GCA_013398275.1. Classification (NCBI taxonomy): domain Eukaryota; kingdom Metazoa; phylum Chordata; class Aves; order Passeriformes; family Nectariniidae; genus Promerops; species Promerops cafer. Next base: position 3,604,452 of record VZSE01006029.1, on the reverse strand, counting down.
TACTCTTTGAATGAAGTCAGGTCAGTTGAATGCTTTGTATGACAAATTCCTGTGTATCATCTTATGATAAGTATTTTCTGTTTGTTGTTTACAAAACTAGTGGGCTGCAGAAAAGTGGAAATTTCAGAAAGGCAATTTTCAATTTTATAACAGGCTCACCCATGGCTTTATTTGCCTCTACCCAGACAGCAGAGTTGATGCTCTTGGTGACAAGAAAAACAAATATGGTATTTTCCATGTGGATGGATGCATAAGAAAGAAAGACTTTAATATTGAGGCTCCTAAAATAGATAGGAGTAGATAGTTGTACTAAACATTTTCCTTACCTAAAATATACGTGTATTAATGACTATAAAGACTCAGAAAATATATGCTTAGTTTACACACACACACAAATTCTCATATGGTGCCTTGTCACTGACCTTTCTTTACCAAATAAGAAAACTTCCTGTCATCTGCAGTTTGGTGCTCTCAGGGAACTTACATGGCAAGGACAGCTAGAGTCTTTTGAAATTAGATCCATCTAAGATAACAAGTTCAAATTTAGGTAGAGTTCATTGATAAGGAGTATATATATATGTGTGTGTACATGTATATATAATACATATGTATGTATGCATAAATTCATTTTATTCTATTTTTGTAATTGATTTTAATGTCAGTCTACCAGTTCCACCCTTTATCAGCTTTCCTCCTACTGCATTAGTAACACTTAACTCTAATACAATCTCGTATTAGGTATATATATTTTATTCCCTTGGTGGTGATGGAGCTGTTCAGTCTTTCTGACACCTCACCAGGGACTTTATACAGATCTTTTTGAAAGTGGGAGAATCTTTCAGGACACACCAAAGAGTACATCAGGACACAACAGGATTCCTCCAGAGACAGCTGCATCTTACAAAAACGCATAATGGACTTGTAGAACAGTTGGTTAAAACATCACCGTTGTCCCTGGGAACAATAAAAATGGCAAGAATTTACCTTTCATGAGTATTTTGTAGCTATAAGAGTTAATTGTTTGGAAAATTGGCCAGATTTAAAATTTGAGAAGGCATGAGCTATGCTGCAGGATTTGCTTTACAAATTCTAATATGGATATAAAGAAAATGAATTCTCTTTTCTTACCTGAGAGCTTTATGTTCCCTACATCATCTGTAATTTATCATCTAAATTCATTGCTAGAGCCCAGTTCATTATGCTGGAGTTCTCAGCTCCTTTTTATGGACTTTTTTTAAACATATGTGCTGATAAAAAGAAATTTGTTCCTTATCATTACATCTCTGGGCTTTTCTCCTTAAGGCAGCAAAATAGACAGTAGTCCCTAGATGCCCTTTCCTGAATGAATGAGAGAATTTATTGATCAGAGAGGTCAAACTGTTGAGTTAAACAATTAATTCTTTTCCCTTGAAAATTATAAACCATTGATTGTAATTAAATGCAAATATGAATTAATATACTTTCATATTTCTAGTATTTTTTTTTTCATTTAACTCTTAGGTCTTTCTGATGTAAATGTCAAAAGGAGAAATATATGTATATTCAGCAGTCATCAGATGCCATCTCTTGCTCTTGCTCTTGTCAGTGGCTGTATAACTGGAAAGGTAGGAAATGCTGTTACTGATTCCTGCTTCAAAAAGACATGTCACTGTCTGATTAATAAAAAAAAGGTTTTAAAATCTAATGTCTAATAAATAATTGTATTTCCAATCAGATAAGGAGTGAAGAATTGCAGAACTGAACCCAGGAAATTGCTGATAAATAGCTGAATTTAGAAATAGGGCTTTGTTTTTTCACAGTTTGCTTTTTATTCTTTGGTTGATTTCTTTTCTTTAATTCAGAAATACCAGGCCATTCCAAAATGTCATTTATATTTGTTTACCACATGCTGACAAGCTACCTGAAATGCCCTAATATCTCCTCTTTTTTGATAAGGAAAAATTCTATGGCTTGATTTTAAATGCCCCTTTTTCCTTTGTGTTTTTTTCTTTTTTTTTCCAAGTAACATGCCAGTCATAAGACAGCTGGTATAATCCAGGGTTTGTTTTGATGCATTTTGATTTGTTTCAGCCCAGCTTCAAAGTCTTACTAGGACCTTTCTTCCTCAGCACTTGCAGTATACTAGTAGGTAAATGGAGTTGTAGAATTCAGTTCCTTCTGATCATAGAATCAGAGAATATCCTGAGTTGGAAGGGACCAGCAAGGATGATGGAAATCTGACTTCTGGCCCTTCACAGGACAGCACCAAGAGTCACACCATGTGCCTTAGAGCATTGTCCAAACACTTCTTGAGCTCTGTCAGGCTTGGTTGCCCACTCACCCGGAGAGCCTGTTCCAGTGCCCCAGCACTCTCTTTGTGAAGAACCTTTTCCTAATACCCAACTGTTATGATCTATCCCAGGAAATGGGAGCAATCCAGGTTCTTGTAAATGGATTCCTTGGGGCTGATTAGAGTGAAATGACACTGGATGATGGATGTGTGCAAAGACATGCACACGGGGTTTATATGAGGAGTGTAGGTGGGAATGCCCAGGTACCTGCCCTCATGCAGGGGAGCTTTCAGCCCTCTGGTGAAAGGCCTCAGAAATGAGTCTGAGGGTGCTTTGATGTTTTATGACACCTGTAAGACATGACGCCTGTCTCTCAGGCATTGGAGGAACAAAAAGGCAACACAAAATTGCAATTTGCCTTAATTGTAAGACATGTTTACTCACTTATTTCACAACTACGTCTAAAATCCATACAATTTTTCCTTTACTACTATAGGTATATTGAATCTGATAGACAGTTCTTTTAGCTTTTTCTTCAGAAGGTAGTGCCTTGTAAATGAAAATTTTTCCTAGAAATATTGATTCTTTGTAGTCCTGAAAATTCTAAGATGATGTAAATAAGAAGTATTATCAATTATTAGAGGGATTTTTAGTATTTTAAGTTGATTAAAATTCTAGTTTTATTTAAATATGAGAATGATGATGAGTTGATAAAATATTTAAATATGTATTATTATGTATATGATAAAATATTAAATTATGTATTTTTTACAATGGGATCATAGAGCCTGCCAAGCTGAACAGGCAAACATGGAGTAAATTGTGTTGCTTTACCCTTTCATGTAAAACTTCTGACTCCCTAAGATTTTTCTTTGAGAACAGTATAAATGAATGAGGACAAACACAAAGGCAAGAGAAGGTGGGTTGGTGGCCAAGAGTTACTGCAGCTCATTTCTTGTCCGTGTCAGTTTTATACTTTGCCATCTTTATAGGCTGTGACACACTCTCCAAGTGAGGCACCCAGGTACTTTCATATTATTGCCAGATCTGTGTCGTTTCTGTCAAATTCCACAGAGTCCACAATTTCACAACTGAAAACTGAAAAGTGGAAAGATTTTTTTGTACTAGACTGCTAGTATTGTAGGAACTCTGACAACACAGAAACTATACTGTGATGCTCTCTGATTTGGATTTTGCCATGTAGTTAATATAATTTATTATTTCTTCTTTGACGACGTTAGAGAAAAGACAAGGCATGCTGTGAGCTCCATGTTCACCTTCAACCAAACAGTTGTGCCTGTGGCTTTCCATCTCCAAGGCAAAGTAGCCGATGAAACAACAGGATGTGCTGGGCTTTCCAAACAATTCGTTGTGCATGTCAAGGCAATGTGGGCAGAGGGAAATTAGGAAGACTCTGCTAAAATTTGCTGTTGTAAAGCAGATTATTTCTAACCGAGTTTCAGAGGTTTGCGAGGTAAAAGAGGGATCCTCTTCCACGAGGTGGAGCTCAACTACAGTTTAACAGGTAGGCGGCACTTGAGGGTTCCCTTTGCTGCTCTCCCGGGGCGAGCGACGGCGATACCGCAGCTGGAACATGCGTACAGAGTGGGCTGTAACAGGAAAGATGAGACCCTAAACTTCCTGATAGACCTTCGAAAAGTAGCACACGAGAGCTGCTGTTGAAAAGAGAGAAGTTCCTTAATTTGCCACTCTCCTTGTTCTCTGGATGTTGTGCTGTGCTGCTGAGCAAGAAAAAGCAGGGATGCTGCAGAGTAGGGAAGGATTTGCACTGCTCTGACTAGTGCCTGCACAGAAAGCAGCAAATATTCAAAGAATGAAGGCATACTTGAATTACTTAGACTGAGTCCTTTATCTTTTATACAGGAACATGCATAGGTAAGTGCTTAAAACAAAACAGTAGGAGCAGTATCAGTATCAAAATTTAATATGGAGAAAAGCTGTGCTGTTCACAGAGGACTTTTTGTTTCTGATCTAAAGGGTGTGTTTCACCATGGTGCCATCATTCTGCTCAACACAAGTGTCTGCCAGGCTCTGTCCCTTAGACCTGATGGGAGCTGCAGTGGAGCAGGTCAGCAGCAGCAGGAATCCTACTGGAAAGTGCACAAAATCAGCTCTGCACTCTGAATGTTTGAAAGTGTGAAAAAACCAAGAATGTATCTGAAGATCAAAGATGACAAGTGTGATGGAACAGTAAGCAGTTATTGTTTGTATTTGCCTCTGCAGATAGTTTGAGCGAATTGTCAGTGATAGGAGATAATATTTTTTTATTTGCTTGGATAAAAATGACATAAAACTTTGTACAGATTTAAAATGTTTCAAATATTTTCCTTCATTTACCAAAGTAAAGATAGAAAAATATAGCAAGAGAAGGTGTTGTGTCAATTTGGGAGTTAATTGAATCAGTAAAGGTCTGATTATGTTATTAAACTACTGAGGATGTGGATGTAGTCAAAACTTATGTACTGCTAGATAGATGATGCAGATAAAACCCCTTAAAGAATAACCAAGATGTGGGTAACTGTATACTTCACTGTCTTTTAAAGTATCATTCTGTTCATCTAAGTTAATAAATGTAAGAAATATTTTTGCATAATTTTTATTTGGGAGCTTAAGGCAACTGGATATGAAATTGAACTGTGTAAGTACTCAGGTCCATGAGAGTTTTTTCATTGCCTCCAGTACACTATCAGAGATTAAAATATTTGATCTATATTTTGAATATAGGCTTTGTGAGTATCTTATTTTTCAGCAGTGCTCTCACCAATGGATCAGGATATCCAGATAAAAAGTGACACTGGGTAAAGGTTTTGAAATTAAACTTGTAAATGCTATGAAATTGAGGAAAAAACCCGCTACATCTATTTAATACATGTTATAATTTGTAGCATTAGCAAATCTGTGCTATGCATAAAACTTGTATAGAAATATTCTATGTGTTCTGAAATAGATATTTTCACATTCCTTAATCCTCTGTAAACTGTTTAAGTGGGAAACTCCTTTGAATATATCCTAGCCTTTGCCTAAATCCTAAGATAAATCAGAATGCTTTCACTTGGTCTTTCATTTACCTAACTTATGTGGTTAGTCCTTCTGGTCATAAAGGAAAAAACAGAGATTAGATGCAGGTATGTGTAGTAATGCAGCATGTTGTGAAGAATGTAAAGTTAATCTGAAATATTAGTGGAAAGTAGTAATAGTTAAGACTTTAAAAAAGTCTTCTAGCTACATTAATTCAATTGTTGAATTCATGTTTCTGTTATCAATTTCTTAGGGCATGGGCGATGAATACTGTCATTTTAAAATTGAGAAGAATTTGGAAACTGGATCTGTGAGTCTGGAATTGGTGCAAAATAAAGGGATATATGTTGGTCTTCTGCCAGATGGCCAAACTAAACCAGTTGTTAGCACTGGAGAGAGAAATATCTTTTTCTACCCACAGGTCATCAAATGTATGTGATTTCTCAATAGCCTATGGTTTTATTTAGTGTTTCTAGTGGACAAAATTCAAAGCAAAAGTGCAAAATATACATTGACAAATTCTCTTGTGTTTCAGTAGTTTTAAAAGTGAAAAGTTCATTGTATGCGCACTTAATTTCTCCTACATATTCAGTTAACTTCATTCCTTTCTTTAATAATAATAATAATAATAATAATAATAGTAGTAGTAGTAGTAGTAATGATACAGTAGATGCCAATTGTTTTATTACTAAGCTTTTGAAAATGAGAATTGAAACAGGGGACAAGATAAAGATGGCATTGACTTCCAGGGAGTATTCCCCATTCTGGCCACAGATTTTGGAAGACTGGGAAATGTCTTGCTGCCACCTCTACCACAGTTTTTCCTGATTTTATAGGGGAATTAGAAGACTTTCAAGAAGGCTTACTTGGCAGTGTTCAGTTTCTTTTTCTAGTGAAGTGGAATACATTGTACTCCTGGCCCAGAATATTCATTATGTTTTTCCTCTGTCCCATAGTCAGATTTGAGAGCTATTGCCATCAAAATGCTTCCTCAGTAGAGAGCTGACCTAGTCAACTAGCCAGGCCTTAGAAATTGAGTCTCAGCACACTCTGGATCACTGTCATTGGGTAGCCTGCTTGTCTTTTCCCCTTCAGGAGAACAAAGTTTTTAATTTGATGAAAAACTAGCTAGCAAAGATAGCTAACTGACTTAGATTATAACTGCAGGAAACACTGTTCTACAGGAAATGTATTCTTACCTTGACAACAGACATCAGAAAACGAAACAGCTCATGAAAAGGCTACATGGACATGAGCTTGCAATTGAGAAGTTGGTCAGATTTTTTCCAAACAGAAGCAGAACAAACTTATCTTAGCAAAAAGAGAGTATCAAAAGCTACAACCACTCTTACTAATTGTTCCATGCATACTGTGATTGAAGCATTATGAAAGTCACTGTAGCTCATCCCTACTGTTCTGTCCCTGTTTGCTGCAGGGTGATAGGAATATTTTAATCACTGTGTCCTTGTAGAAATGAGGAAATAATTTTCCTTTATTACCTTTTGGAAGAGCAGTGTTTTCAATAGAAATTCTCAACAAGGCAGTGCTTACTGGTGTCATTAAATAAAGCTAAATGTTACTTTGTTGCAGGCTTCAACCCTCCTGAATCTGTGCTGCTCAGTAAAAGGAATATAAAAAGGAGCTAATATTTTCTATGCAAGTAATAAATATTGTCTGTTTGACATGTTCATGTTAACAATATCAATTTATATTATTCAAATGGCCTCCGGCAATTTTCATTTCAGCATTCCCACTCTTAAGAAAAAAAAAAAAATTGGGGATGGGGAAGCTTATTTTGGGGAAAGCTACATTTTAACAAGTCATTTTATTCCTACATGAATGTTAAATTTTTGCTTAGATTTTTAAAACATTGAATGGACTTTAATTGGTATGTCAGGTTTTTTCCCATTTTTTGTGGCATTCTGCTAACAATAGAGAAAGGATTTTGATGTCTATTGTGTGGAACAACTGTGAGATCTGTTGTTAGCTTCTGAGAAAGAAAAAGCAAATGGCTTCTAGCTAGTGACAGATTTTACATTTCATTGTTTTAGTTGGCCGGGAAAAGCCTATGGGAACATCTGCAGCACCCAAACAAGAGAAGAAAGGCTTCAGAGAATCTCAATTCCAACCAGCAAAAGCCCAGAAGCCAGGACCTCAAAGACCTTCAACTCCCCCACCCTCAAGTGAGTAAGTGACAGTTTACAAACCAGCTGTGGTACGTTTTATGCTTGTCCTCTGCGCGTGTTTGCAGAGACCCACCTCAGAAAGGACAATGAATGGCTTTTCTAGATTACTGAGTTGTGCACACAAACACACCACATAAAATACATTGCCAGCTACTCTTTTTCTAAAAAGAGCATTGGAATGTGGTTTATTAATAAGGCAACAATCAGCAGGTTGAGTAACTTGCTAAATAACATTTTTTTCAATTAACTAGTCATCTATTGATTGAATATTTCTTTGGAAATTAAGAGGTTGATATGGTGCAAAACCCTATCTAAAGCTCACTGAAAGGATGGAATATTTTTCATTTACCCTCTCACACTCATGCTTTCTGCTTTATGGTTCACTGGAGGAAAGAGGAGGGTTTTGATGCATTGCATGCTAGATTTATACCTATGTTTTGGCAGGTAGAAGTTTGATAAACAATGTTCTGGTCATGCTTCTGGAGTCATGGTCTAGCAGATGTGTTTTTCTAGAATAAAATGCTTTCTCTCTAGCTAAAGAATAAATGGTCTAAGACAAGAGTTTTTGGAATATTCATCATCCTAGTAAGCAAACTAAGGAACTAAACAACTAAACAAAACAGGGACTGATACCTCTCTTAAAGAGTGGGGATGATCATGTTTGCTTCCTGCGTCTCTTATTTCAATGTACTCAAAGACCCTGACAGTCTGAATTGTGTCATATCACCACAAAAAGAAGGTGGGATAAATGGAAATTACTGAGCTGCAAACAGCACATGGAGGCACATTCACATGGTGGAAAAATATCTGTTACTTTGAAAGAGCTTTAAAGACAGGATTATATTGCCACTTCCAGTGTGGGAGACATGCTTACAGGTGTTCTCAAAGGCATTTATGTATCAAATAACTCAGGTGGGTTGCTGATTTGGTTTCAGACTTGATCCTCAGACTGTTTCAAAGTGTACATGAAAAGTTTGGCTATGTGAACAAGCCAAACTTGTGAACAAGACACCACATCTGGCATCCTTGTTCATAGGGAATAATGGGAAGTATCAGGCAGGATTTTAAATAAATTCCTTTCAACCAAAGTGTTCTGGTTAAATTCCAAGCATAGGTGTGAATCACTATAAATACTTAATTGGTTTTGGCAATATTTTTTCAATTTTTAGCTCAAAACACCCAATTTCTAATCTGTCAGACTTCATCTTGTATCATTGTGTCACAAAGCCTTCCCGAAGTGTGGTGGGTTGTCAGCAGATATGCTGTCTGAAACCCATGGCAACAATACACAAGCCATCAAACTTGTTTTCAAAGAAGCTGGATGTTTTTAGGGTTGGATACAAAGGATCCTTTTATAGAAGCAATATCTGCCGTGAAATTGGTTACACAGAGTCTATAGCACTTTGTAAGTAGTTTTTCTGGTATTCATGAATATAGATTCTGCTTATGGAAAATGAATAGAAATATCAAAGTTACTCTGTCTTTCAAGTAAAATGATCACTTTTTAGTAAGCTACTTTTCACTCAACATATATCTTTTGACATGTACAGGTGAGCCTTGAGTTTTAGACTGATACTCATTAAATCCTCATTTTCTATTTTTCACTCCCAGTTAATATTTGGGAAAGGGTGATGCTTGTACTGAATATACAATCCAGCAGTAGGCTTAGCAGAAAACTCAGAGCAGATTAACTTTTAGGCTGACCAGACCCTCATTTTTATGTCTGTGTCTGCTAACTGGCAGATGTGTTTTGGTTTCTGCTCTCACAAATAATAATTGATTTAGGCTTCATTAAACTGAAAACCATGCTGCAGCATTTGAGACTTCTCCCATTGCAGTGTGAGTTCAGTGTTCCTCAAGAAACTTCTTTCACTATACAGAGATGATGTCAGGTCCCAGCTTCCACTTAATAGCTCAGATGTCTTTAGCTTCCATGACACAAATGCAGTCTGTGACCTTGAGAACACCTCTGTGGTTTGGTGTTAACAAAGTGCATCTCTGAGAAATGCTCTCTATATCCTCCACGTTCTTTCCCTGTACGTCTGGTATAATTAGCTGCTATTAATTTTTAAATATATTTTACTTATAAGATACAAATAAATTCTGATCTCATTTCCACCTCAGTTAACATTGGCAATGATGGTGTAATAAAAACACACCAACTTTATTGCCCAAACTTCTGCTCCAGAGATTTGTATTTCTGAGTGTTCATTTTAAAAGTGTCACTTAATCATATGGTCTTCTGAGACAAGATAATTTTCTTTTTGTGTAACATTTCGGATAAGTAAGTAAATTTAAAAAAAAGTTATTTCTGTGAAATTGTGGGAATTGTGGGTTGTGACTTCCACATTCTCATGCAGGCCTATTAGAATTAGTTTTAGAATTAGTTTTTGTCACAATAGCTTTACAGCTATTCATGACATGGTGTCATGAAGTGTGTAAAATCCCATGAGTAATGCAGGGCAACCATCAAATCCTCTTTTCATACTGGAATATTTTTAGCCTGTAGCAAATCAATGCTACCGATTTCCATTTGTAAGCAGAGCCAGTAATTTATGAGGTGAAAAGCATTCCAAGCCTCTGAATTGTTTGTGCATTATAAATGTTCCAAGAGGTGGGAACTCGAGGTTGCAGTAATTGTTTTAGGTAGCAGCTGCCCAAGTGTGGAATTCTTGTCCTAAGCACGTGAAGCACCTTGGGATTCCTTATGTTTCTGGAATACCTTTGCATTTTATGAACATTTGTATCTCTTTGCTGTAAGAAAGTTGTGGTTTTAGATAGCTGGAACTCACTCTAGCTTTCAGAGTTACAGGTGAGAAGTTAGGTAACTACAGTTACAGAAAAAGGTATAGTTATGTTTTCAAAAATATTTATCATAGCAAAGTAATTACTTTGCTATAGTTATTTCAGGCACTGAAAGACAAGTGTAATAAAGTTATTATTCAGGTAAACTCCAGATGTTTGCCTCTTGCTTTATTTTTGGGGAGTTGATTTTCTTTTTCCTTTCAGAATAACTTTCTCTCAATCATGATGAAGAATGCAATAAAACCAGCCATTATTATGACAGTAATGCCTATTCTAAATCACTATGACCATTCCAAAGTCATACTACTACTGTTAGAGGCACTGCTGTAAAAGTCATACTACTACTGTTAGAGGCACTGCTATAAAAGTCATGCTACTACAGTTCTGAATTTCTTAAAAATTGATTAACCAAATATTATAATCTTTACCAGTGCTAAATTTCCTGTGATTCCAGAAGGCAGTCCTTATTTATTGTAGAACTTTGTATGGATCCTAAGTCCTTTGCAGTTCCTTGTGTAAATATTTCACATCAGTTAAGATATCAATGCCAATGGATCATAATTCAGTGTTTTGGTGCTTTAGTTACCATGTTGATTTAAATATAGGACAACCTGATGATCCAACCAACCGTATATTTCCTTTTGAGTACAATTTTTAAGAAAAAAGGGCTTCTGGTGGTGAGTGATAGCTTTTGCATCAATTGTTTTTCTGTCTGGTTTTGGTTTGATTTTGTTTGGTTGGGTGTTTGGTTTTTTTCCTTTGATGTAAGGGTGGTGTAATAAGTGAAGGGAAAAACTCCACCCAGAGAAACCCAGTACAGTATTTTAATCAAGCAAGGAAAGAAGGAAAGGACTCTAATACCACTACATAACTTATGCAGTGCAGCAGAAACATCCACAGTGATGCACTGGGAATTCTTCAACAAATTCATATCGGTGGCATATTAAAAATTCTTTTTGCAGTCACGTGGAAAGTGCTCATGTGAACAATTTGGGAACTCTTGGGGGACACAGTATGTTGGCAATGTGCAGGTTCATCTTTTCAAATTTGGGGCTTATAACTGCCTCTTTTGTCAGAACAGACTATAAATTCCTGGCAGCAAGGATTCCCTCTTTTGGAGAGGTCTCCCTGGTCAGTGGTCCCATTATTGAAAAGTAATATTTCAGGCATCTAATGTTTGTAAATTCCACTTTGATTAAATTACTCAAAACTAAATTTCTTTACCTTAATAGAGTCTGGTTTTTCCATATCTCCTGTGCAGAGGTGTCGTTTGATGTCTCTGCATGTACGTATATTTCTCTTGAGGGTAGATGGAAGATCACTAGGTGCTGTTCTAAATTGAAGCCTATGTTTTACAATTTTGTATTTGCTCAGCCATTAGAGCTGTGAAATTTATTCATAAAGTGCTACTGTGCTGTTATTGTCTCATTCATGCAGAGCATGCCTTAATCCAAATGATGGCACTGCATAAGTATGGTTGGGCAAGGCTATATTGAGGTATTTTTTATTTTTTTTACAGTATTTAGTAGATATTTAACTTGCAGAAAGTTAATTTCCTGATTTTTTTTTTTACTTTGAAAAGAAAGTTGTCTGTATTCACAGACTTGTGACTCTGCTAATAATGTCCTAACACAAGGCGTTAGAGGAAGAATTCTACTTGTTTCTAAATGTCAGACTAAGGAACCAGAAATATCAATTTAATAGTCATAGTTCTGCACCATAGCATCCTTACTCTACTCCAGAATATGTACAAAGAATATGATGACAGCACGTGTGAGAGATAACTTGTTCTTTTCCAGCTGATTCTTGTAGCTCAGCTAATCAGTACATTTTGGTCTAGACAAGAAACATAAATCAATCTTTTCAGACTATCTCACTTGCCATGAAAAAATACAATCCCCCTGCTGTTATGGCCTCCTTGTGTGCTGAAGTTACAACAGCAACTGGCAGTTTCATGTCAATTTTCATCTCCCACTAACGTTCTGTATTTCACAGAGGAAATGAGAAATCCCCAAGGTGGTGAGTGTCCCCTTCCTACAGATGATGAATGGAAAGTGTCAATACTGACAGGAAATGCAGGAACTGAAGCAAGTGTTGCTCTTTGGATATATGGAGACAGAGGATTAACTGGACCAATAACTCTTGGCAAAGACAACAGGAAGCAGCTGTTTTTTCCCAGGCAGGAAGATGAATTTCAGGTAGCTAATGAAAGCTAAGAACGTTATTTTAATAGGTATCTTGCCAAGGATTATCCTGTCGTGTGAAAAGAAAAAATGTTTTTCTCCTATATTTGCTGCAAAAATAAGTCTGTATCTAATCTCCATGAATTCTGTGTTAAATCAGCTTGTTATTTATAGTAAGCAATAGAAGAAATAATCTTTCTTTTAAACCCCCTCCCTCATATAGAAGATCAAATGGGACAACTACAGAAGTAAATTGATTTCTTTAAGGCAATTGATTTGAAACTAGCTTTAAAAACTATTCATTTTGAAACAAACCATGCCTGATATAAGACTTGCATATTGTTTAGGGATCTTTAGTAATTAAATTTTCAGGCATACAGTTTTCAAAGCATACTATAAAATGTATGCTGTGGAACTCGTTCAATTAAAGAAGAAAACCCATTTTTGAGCTGCCATATTATAAGTGACTGAAATGACAGAAACGTTTACCTTTGCAGTAACTAAAAGTCCAATGAAATCTATGTGTTACCATGTTGAGGAAACACAGCGTTTCTGCTTTTCTTTAAGAATAACCCCCCCTCTATTTTAATAAGGAAATTATGTCTAGGTAGGCTGAGAGAAAATTACCAAAGGAGCTAAAATTTCTGTTTTGACTACATCTCTGTCTGAGATGCATGTAACATTGCTATCTTCAGTAGCTAAAGCAGAAATTATATGTTTCATGATTTTTTTCTGGACTCATCAACTCTTCTAACGCTATCTTTGCACAATCCAAGATTGCTACTGTCAGTGATATTAATAATAATAATACTCTCTATGAATAGGGTATAGGCAGGGAGATAACCTACCATAATGTTAATTTTCTAAGCATATAAGCTATAGATTATGATCCACAGAGAATCCTGTTCTCCTAATTAGTAAATAATTTATAAGTGATGTTGGATAATGGCATGTTTGCAAAGTTAATCCATATGTTCAGAAGAGATGGACCAGTTTTTCTTCTCTAAAATGAATATAGCCCATTATGGCTGTGTGCTGCAGATATTGATCTGGTGAGAGAGCAGGATCTTTCTCTCAGCAGCTGGGGCTACTACTAGGATTTTTTACATCACATTGACACTATAGCTTTCAGGCATGAAACAACAAATGTCACTGAAGTGCTTTGCACTCTTTAGTCTGCAGTGGATAAATCCACAAAGAAAAAGCCTATGAGTAAGATCTCTTTCTTCTCCATTTCCCCTTAAACTTTATCCTGTACTTGTTTAACAGGATAGGTCTTGAAATGAGGATAGGAATGTAAGACCTAAAAAAAGTTACATCTTCTTCTTACCACTTCTGTCTTTGAGCTTTTATGTTTTCACTGATATATTCTAGAGCAGACGATACCAAATTTTAGTTTTAAAGTAATCAACTTAATCATAGCTTTGGCCAGGAGTTCTAGGAAGAAAGCAGCTTCTGAAAGGCTGAAATAATCCAGCAATTAGGAATCAGTTTAAAATTCTTTAACCTTTCTTTATCAGCAACATCTGCAGCTATGAAAAGTTTGAGTAGAACTAACCTAATAATTGAAAACCATTCAATATGTGGCCTTCTCTTTCTTATCTTTCCCATGTGAGTTTTCATTGCCTGCTTAATCATTCCTGAGATGGTGCATAAGAAAAATCAAGACTACCAGAGTGTTTTTTCTGGAAGATCTATACATGTTTTAGGAAGAAAACACTTGCATTCTGATTTAGTCTACTACATTTTGTTTTGTATTGTGTTGATACATGAAATTATGTGCAAACTTTTTTCTTTATTAACTGAAAGTTTGAAGAGGGATTTATTGGAATAAACAGACAACACAATAGCAGTGAACACCAGCTCTGTGAAGGAGAAGACCATATCCCATATTACTTGGGAAGTAGGTTAGTTTGTGAAAAAAGGGGAAAGACAATACCTGTTTTTTGTTCATTCAAGCTGAGTATATGCTCATACTTTACTGCTGCTTTATTTCCAAAGTCTCCAGGTTACCTCCAATAAGACTACTTTTAGAGGGGAATATTATGCAGCATAAGCAAGGATATGACTCGGCAGAGCAAAGCAAAGCTATTTTCTTAAGCCAATGGAAAAGAAGGAAACTATATTGTCACATCAGTGTTGAAAGGCTACTGTTCACATTTATTTGGTTAATGCAATTCAGGATGATGTAACAAGTATACCCATAGAGTAACATATATGTATATGTTATACAATAACATGTATAACATGTGTGAAACCCACAGATTCTGTCTCAAACAACCATTATGAAATTTCAATGTGCATTTCAGTGTTCAGGAAATTCAGAGTAGAAGGTTTTTCTTTTAGAAATCTTTGACTAAAGCATGGCAGTGCTGTGACTATAATGTAAAATTTTCTTACATAAAAGCACAAAGAGACAAAAGCTGATACAGGAAATGAGGTAATTCTGACCTCTAAAATGAGAAGAGTACATTTTGTTAACAAAGGTAAAGAAGGAGGGGATAATATACTAATAGGTGTTTCAAAGAGAATGAAAATAATTTTTGTACAATGTAAATAGCTTTTTGGATGTAAATGGTGGAAAGGAATAGGCTGTTACCAATATTTTATGAATAAAATTATTTTTTGAGAAATAGCATAATAACACACTTCCACTTCCTTTCCTAAAGGTACATTACAAATGATCTAAAATTATTTATGCTTGCTTTAAATACTGGTTAAACTTCAAATGAACCCTAGATAAGTGAGGGTTCATTTAAAGTTTTGAAGGTAGGATTGCATAGAGTAGTTTTTATAAGTAAGAGCACACATTATGCTTGAAAGTCCAAATGAATGCAAATCATAGTCAGAAAGCAAATATAGCATCAGTGACTTCTGAAGTTTTGCAGATATTCTGCTGGCTCTTGGGAGCTATTCTTTAAGGTCTCCAAAATTTTATATCCTTCATGTGGACATATTAGGATTTATGGTCATCTAAATGTGCAGAATTATGAAAGATTTGTGACTTGTAGTCAGAGGATGTAATTTTCTTTAGAGGATGTAATTTTGTATTGCTCATTGCTCTCATGAACAACCCTCACCAACTTTTTTTACTCTTGAAACTTTGAAGAGTTCAAATACCTGCCAAATCATTCTCCTGGCAAGCATTTTGATTCCACTAGGCTGTAATCTGGCTCAGACAGTAATATGCTTAGTCAAAACAGAAGCAATGTGTTTTCTGAATCCTATAACCTTAAATCTGCCAATCAAATATTATGTGTTGTTCCTGAACACTCAGATACTACAATGGTCCAGATAAATCTAGAAGCAATTGCAAAGAAAAAGATGTAATTTTTGTAGTTATATAATGTACTGTTCTGACTTTATTCAGGTTAAAATAAACAGCATTGGGAATATTTGCAAGATAAGAATTGAATTTGATGGATTACCAAATGAACAACCTGAGTGGAACTTACAAAGGGTGAGATGCTTATGGTGATCTTGTTCCCGTTTTATTAATTTTTACGTGAACTAAAGGCCCATCTTTTCATAAAGACATAGGTTTATGAATCAATAAATGCTGATTGGGATAAGTTCTTACTGATTTTTGTTCTTAGATTGCTTTAGAGATGACAAAAACACTGATACAGTTCCTCTCCATAGCTGCTGTGTTTTTTTTCAATTTAGTAAATTAATTCTTTTTCTTTGTTTTGTTTTAATTCTATTTTTCTCTTGATATTTAGGGATGTTCACCAGACTAAATTTGTCCTAAATGCTTGCTAAGGCTGACACCCATGTAAAATTTATTTCAGGACTGGGATAAGAATTTTTTGTCTGTTTCTTGTGTTGAATTTGTAAAGGAAACAAGTTTATGCTTTTTCATTTGAGTAATCTTAAAAAAGCTTGATTTAGACAATCAGAATTGGGCAATAATAGATTTTTACATTAACCCAAAGGTCTTAACTGAGACTGTAGTAAAACTGGATGTGAGTATAAATATTTCAATTGCTCAAATGATTGCAGCAATCCCACTTCCCAGCCTGGTGCTTAATAAATATTTCTTTAATATTTGGTCCAAATTTCATA
The DNA here is from genome assembly GCA_013398275.1 of Promerops cafer. NCBI lineage: Eukaryota > Metazoa > Chordata > Aves > Passeriformes > Nectariniidae > Promerops > Promerops cafer. Next base: position 3,587,904 of record VZSE01006029.1, on the reverse strand, counting down.
GGGTAAGCCAGGGATTTAAAAACTTTCATTTCAGAACAAGAAATAAATCATATTGAAAGCTGTGTTTTTCTGAAAAAGCAGTTAATATATGCAATTGTTATGAATCAGCAGGGGGGCTCTGCCAATAAATATTAGAGATTAGGAATCGGTGCTGCCAAAGTATTTAATGTTAGAATAAATACATGCTTTGGTGTTGAAAGTGGCATTCATTTTACTTTAAATAATATTTTATTGGAAAATTGAAATAAAGACATCTATTGCCCTGATTTCCTAAGTGTTAGAATTTGGATGTGAGTACTTATTTTCATAATTCTGTTTGCAAGGCTTATGCATATTATATGCATACTCAAAACCACAACTGCACAAAGATAATTTTTTATTTCCTTTTTCTAGTCAAGACCTCTGGAAAACCCCTGTAGTAAGTATTGTAATTCAAGACCAAGAAAAACTGCTTTCATAAAAGATACTAAAGAGTGATATAATTATAGGAAACAAGTAAGGCAGCTATCTTGCTGTACAGCAGCAAATAACTCTAGAAATTGGAATTCTAACCATCTTAAGAATATCTAGATGGTGATGGTACACTGATTGTTTTTTGTTTTGCTGTAGAAGAGCCAAAGATAATACAAATTGATTTAAGATTCCAATGTGTCCTCTGCTTGTCAAAGTTCAGAAGGATGTAGATGATAAGTTTCATCCTGTTTTTATTCTAAAATTAAAAAATCTCTGTCCATCTTTCCACATCTTCCAAAAGCTCAGTGTCATGTAACAGCAGCTACCAGAAGGTTTTCAGTCTTCAGTCCACCAGGCAGTGTTACACAGAGGTGGTTTACTCGCCGAAACCAGGCTTGGAGACATTTCAAATGGCAAACCCACAAATTGCAACTACAGATTTGTTTGTTGCATAGTAGTGGCCAAAATAAAAATATTTTCATACTGCAATTTTGTTTGCCATATTTACTGATTGTGTTACTGTTTTCTGAGATAGAGAAAAGAAAAAGATATACAAAAATATGTTTTGCTGTTGAGAAGAAAAGCATTGGAACTGAGTCATAGTTGGAATTGCTTCTCATCCAGGTGATACTGCAACATGAAAGAGCAAGACAACACTGAGTTTTCCAGCAAACACATGGTTACCAAAGAATCATGATGATAGAGAATTTCTGTGTGAACTTCCAGTGGTGGAAGCTGGGAAACCTATCTATCCAAGTATGTGTGTAGAGTTATTTCTATATTGGCTACCTGGTTTTCAGTATCAATGCCAGCTGAATTGTGGTCCTGGCCATCTTAAAAGCAAATAGTTTGACTGATTTCTGGAGAGTATCTTCCAGAAAACTAATTGCAGATCAGACTTACTGTCATTGTTATCATTTAGCTATAATAGTGAGTAGTATTAGTTGTGATTACATATAACTTGCATTTTCTTCTTTTTGGTTATTTTTGGAAGTTGTTTTATACCATGTGTATGTCTACACTGGTGACTTGGAGCAAGCTGATACAAACTGCAGTTTGTTTGTGTATCTCTGGAAAAAGAGGAGATTCTGATCTAAGACTTCTGCATAAAACTGGTATACCAGTGACATTTCAGAGAGGAATGGTAGGTCTGAAAAACAGTTTGCTTGTGGATATAATTAAGTAACTGTGTACAGGTTATATAGGTTTCTAATAGTAATAATAAAGCAAACCATGCAAGTTTAGCTAAATAACTTTTAAGAAATAAGGAAAATATTCTTCTACTGACCCAGGAATTAGTAGGATGAGTGAAAACATAGGCAGGAAAAGGGAAAAAAAAATATTTGAGGGCCTCACCCTCAGATAGTGAGAAGAGCTGCCCATGAATTTAAAACATATCCTTTCAAAGTATGATGAGTTATAGCTGGCTAAAAAAGAGTGTACAGAATTTGTTCCATGATTTCAGATCTTAGTAAGTCTGTTTGTTATGTATTTCTTTTAATGTATAATAATATTGTGATTAATACAGGAGAGATTTAAAGTAATTTTTCTTTCAATTTATTACCTCCTAGCTCTTCCGAAAGTGCAAATACATCATCCTGATTTTCTGCAGTATGGTTAAATTTCAGGAACTACTGAATTTAATGTTAATTCTGCCACTAGCCTTCTTGTGACCTTCTATTGAGCCTGTTTCTTCCTTTGTTTTATATATTGAGGATAAACACTTGTGTGTATAACCAGTGGTATCAAGCTGTTAGTGGAACACTTAATTACAAAATGAAAAGCAGTACCTCAAGTGCTAAAAATAGCCATTAACCCACAGGGAAACTTTAAATGTATCTATACTATTTTAAAATATATATTTTATGCTGTTACTATGAGAGATAAAGTTCTATTCAAATTAAAATGCAGAATTTAAGTGGAGTTTTCTGGGGGGCATTATTTTAGGCAGATTGATAGCCAATTCAGCATATTATTTACACAGGGGCTAAGGGGAATTATTCAAAGTGCACTTTGTTATGGAAATGGGTGAATAAGACAGTGGATTGTTTGGAGCAGCAGAGCAGGGACTGGGATATATAATTTTATGGCAGAGATAGTGGAATGCTGACTTGAACAACTCGATTTCATCCCTGCAACAGATATTCTGCATTATATTGGGCAAATTGCTTAAAATAAAACTTTCCTGAGTGACCACATTTTTCATGCTTGTGTATTGCTGCATAACCAGTTTAACTTTTCTGAACAACCACAGCTGTAACTGAGTTCAAATAGAATTCTGCTCTGCACCTAGTAAGCTCTTTGAAATGCTAAATATTTCAGTAAATTAACCCCTCTGTTTCTCAGCTGAGCACCCACACCACTTTGCACCTTTGACAGCTTTTGGCAGCAGACTTCATGCTTTAACTATGCAGGTAAATTGAAATATTATGCAGATGGCCTTTCAAAAAAGAGATTAAGCAGTTGCAGAAAACCAGGATGCTATGGGAGAAGTGCAAAGGTGAAGTCACTGGGGAAATCAGTTCTGTTTCACTGAGCTCTTTGGGTGGTTGCAGTAAATAATGCATAGAGTCATAAAGATAATGAAGATAAAAAGAGATACTGAAAATCTGTCGTCCTCCTGAGCACACTTTGAGGCAGGAATCTTTCAGAGAGACTAGCTTGTGATCATATATTATCTATACACAAGGGATAAGTAATCTTGCCCGGGCAGTCTCAATTCTGCCATTTGCTGAGGACTGAGAACTTTACAGATATGAATTTTCCAGTGTATTTCTTTCCTTCATTTTCTTTGTTCTGAGAAGAATGATCTGGGCCATTACATTTAGAGACAGAAAGCTGTCTGCTTTTTACTGGGAGAGAAAATTATCAACCTGAACCTGATCAGCTTCATGCTTCTATGAAAACAATCTTTTCCAACTATAAGCACAAGCCTAAATGAATAACAAGGGGAAAATGGCATGTCAGATTTCAGTTTCTTTCAGTAGAATAAAATGTAAGTAGAGGAGATGAAACCAAAAAGAGAAAGTGATGAGAAGGTCTGATTTAAAGTAATATCAACAGAGGAAATAACAGCTTTAAGTCTTTCTTACCTAGAGAAGAGTAATGTAAATGGCAAGGTATTGAAACAATACCAAAGGGTTGTGCACAGCATTTTGGATGATGGTTGTAAAAGCCCAATTTTTTTGGGATTATCACTGTATCCTGATTTTGGCTGTGTTTTCTTATTTACTGTGACACTCCATCAAAAGACATTTAACTCTTCAGCTCCAAACTCTTTGAGTACAGTCCAGCTGTCATTAAAACAAATCAAAATCTTTGTACATGGTGGGAGCTGATCAGGCTTTTAACACACCTCAGTTTCTGGACTGCATTACTGGTAGCAAATTGCAGAGTGCTGTCTCCTCTGTCTTGCAGGTCAGGGTTTTTGAAGTGGAAGCTGTATCTCTTGGGAAGCTGCAGAAGGTGCTGTTGCACTGTGAGGCCAGTACCAAGCCCCAGCACTGGCACTGTGATAAAGTCATTGTCAAAGAAGCCGAGAACAACTCAGAATATGTTTTCAATTGTGAAAGGTAGTTTTTACAACAATATTCTTAAATACTCTTCAATACTTATCGCTAAAAGTATTATGTCAATCGATGTACTAAATGTGAGTTTTTCAGCAAAGGCATTTTTTGATTATTTCACAGTTTCATAAAATCCACAAAATGTGTTGTTCCAGAACAGATTGCTTGAATTAATGCTCTGTATGGTCTGTAGCAAAGGTTAAACACTTATATTGAGTCTGTGTTACTAGATTTTGGAGTGCAGCCTTATCTTACAGGATCAGTGCTGTAAGCATGATTTACCTTTCAGGGAGCAAAGATAAAGCACCTGAAATGTTCTAAATTAAGTGTATTTCTAAATGGGAAAGAAACCAGGTTTTCTATCCAAGACTAGCATTCACTCTCTTTACAGCATGGCCAGAGAGACAAATGTGGTGCCTGAAATATTTTGTAGATGTTCCATTTAAGTTATTAAATGAACATCTTAAAAGTCAATTGATAAATTCTTCATTTTGCATTTTTAGAAAAATATGGTAATCCCACATTTGGAGTTTTCAGCTTTCCAGTTTCCAGTCTCTCTTGTGGGTATATGCATAACTCAAGTGAAATAAAGGAAGTGAAGTAATATGACTATGTGACAAGGCACTGGAATAAATAATGTTTAATTAATAATATTTAATAAATGCATGCTGCCTAGTTATTTTGTCTGGATTTTAATGAATGTGTTACATGACCTTGAACAGCTTTTTGCAATTCTTGGCATCACATCCTCAAAACCAGGAATAAAGATATTTTCTCAAGATTTTTCTTGATTAACTCTCTAAATCTGAGATTTTTCTTCAACCTGTAAGATGCTTATAAATAGTAGCATAAGACTGAGGATTTCTCTGTGCAGATTTGGATGCAGATCAGCTGTTTTTGCTAGCTGTAGTTGCCACCTTTCTAAAAAAATATAGGTGAGATATTGTGTCCTATCTATCTCCAGTGAACACCATGGCTTAGGAATGATAAATGGCAGGGCACTTTGCTGTATTAATTCTGTGATAATTAACACCAGATGTTTATTATTCTGTGATAGAGAGTGTTAAAAAGAAACAAGTGTTTCTTTTTTAATGTCAAACTTCTCTACATGGAAACCCTTCCACTGAAAAGGGATTAAAATGAATCAGTGATGGGGATCAGGTGTAGCTTCCATGTTTGCCAAAATGTACCTGTGCTCTGTTCAAGGAGGGAGGTTTTTGCTCTTCAGAAATCTAATCCAGTAATCTTCAGCCTCACATTTATTTTATTTTACATAGCTTTTTTCTGATCCAGGACATGAAAAAAGTTCTGTCTTTGTTCTCATTTAACCAAAGGAACATAAACGTTTTATCTGTCTTAAAAACTTGATATTAGTTTTTGAACATCTAACAGCTTCTACTCAATTTCAGTACAGTATTTACTAGTTACTGATATCTTTGAGCATTTGGGATTTCAGAAGACACCTGTGCCATCAGTTTTTAGCTGAAGTGATAGAAATAAGTAGTTTAGTAAGAGAAAATTTATTTCTTGGGGAGTAGCTCTTATATAAATTGGCCAAGTAATGTTTTCAAGATAAAAAATAGGAAACTTCTTAAGTTGCTCTGGACTTTTCTTGCCCTTGTATTGGAATCCCAGCAGGCTTCATAGGAGATTGAATGATTTAGGTCATTCCTGGAGAGTCCATGGAAGTGGACCGAGGAAATAAAAAACTACAGCCCAGAAGATTGCTGCACTTCTTTTCTGGTAAAGAAAGAGCTGATTTTTTCCAAGCAAGAGGAAACAAAAGCTGTTGGTAATCCATGTTCTGAATGAAAAGTTTTCAAAATTATACATAGCCTAGGGTAACATGATTAGGAAACCTAAAGAATGTTTTCCTTGATTTGTCCTTTTTTTAGACTCATTTACCTGTCATCAATTTATAGGAGAAATAGGAGAGAGGTGTTTAGTTCCATCTTTGTTTTTAACACTGAACTGTAGTTTTAAGAAATATTGCAATAGATACATACAAATTATACTTACCTCTCAATCCATAGTACTGAAAAAAATGTTCTGTGCTATATTCTTCTGTTTAGCTATAAAAACAAGTTCATTAGTGCCATATGAGTCTCTTAATCTGATACAAGTGTATTTCACACCTCTTTTGCACAAAAGAAGTTTCTTTGTTGAGTCAAATAATTTCAACTATAACATAAATACTAAAATTTTAGGAGTAGAGACCCTTTGCTATTAGGTGTATTCAGTATGAAAATTAGATATGGACCATTCAGTTATATGGTAATATAAATAAAAATTGATTCCTACCTGCTTTCTTATTTTCTTTCTAATTATTAGGTGGCTTCCATTTATGTCTCAAGGTATAATCCATTCAGAAATTGAGCTGTACTCTCAAGGTAAGATTTATTGTAACTTTATGGAAGTAAGAACAATAATTAGTAATCCTTTTCCTCTGAAGAAATATGAGCAGATTTTACACTGTAAATATCAGAGTTAACTGATTTTGCAGCTTGCTTTGCTATATTCCTGAGCGAACTTGATTTATATAATTGGTATAGGTGATAATGAGAAAGTAATGAGGGAATGAATAAGAAAGAGTTTTCTTGTATTGGCTAGAAAAACCGAATGTCTTTTTGATCTCTTCTTTCAAACCTTTTCTGTAATATTACAGGAAAGATCCTTTATTAATGGATTTTTTTTTGCAGAGTTTAAAAAAAATCAGCAGCTGAAAATGCAAGAAGCAAATGGTAAATGCTGCTCTTGTTTTCTGATTTTAATGAAGACTGTTTCTGTTTCAGAGCAAATTGCTTTACACATTTGTTACCACTTGTATTTATTTTAAAACATTAATTATAACGCACTATTTGAACATTTCAATAAACTCTGAACTTCACGTTTAATATATTTAATAAATGACTTTGTTTATGCATTCTTTTTTTTTCTGTCATTTTTCTTTCCATAATGTTATTTTTCTTTCTGCTTCTTTGAAAAATTCCTATTCTTCTAGTAGTTATTGGTGATCTTTCTTAATTTCAGTTTTTTATAGTTAACATTTTAAAATATAATTATTTTTCCTGGCCTCTCTATATAGTTTTGTTCTGAGCAATAGTTTTTCATTTACTATTTTACTTGTGATTTCATATTTGTTCAGGTTGACTTTTCTGTCCTGGCAACCAGAGCAGATTAAATTTAATTTCTTAATAACACAGTAGAATTTCTCAGCTATGAGAAGTGCTTCATGCTGTAGGATGAACAATGATCTAGAAGGTGTTGTGAGAAAATTTGAAAATATTTATTCAAAATTTGTTGCATCAATCAAAATAACCATGAAGACCCAAATACGTTGTCCTAAACCTTGTTCCTATGGCAAGTGGTAAACGATAAAATTTTTGCCCAGTTATTTTAGAAAATATATTAAAACCCCACCCTGTTACAGGCTTTCTTTTGGCCAACTATCTTTGTCCTTCTTGCTTTGTATGCTTTTTTCAGCAGGCAGTAATTTGCTCTATGTTCATCACTCTTTGTGCTTTATCTGTTCCACACACCTCGCTTTTGCATGGCCTGCCCTGAGAGATGCTCCTTTCCATAATTCAAAGTGGTCTGCTTAGTCCTTCCTGCACCTACAGCTGGGTCTCCGGGCTGTGTCATTTAAGCTGTGCAAAAGTCTCAATCAGAGCAAGGCAGCCAAAAGTGTGTGCAACAGATAGCCTCTTGTTTGGGACACTTGGTAAAACATGGATCAGTGGGAAAGAGACTTGAAATTGTGTATCCTATACCTAGAGAGACTGCTCCAGTTCCTGGTCTAGTGGCTGATCTGAGAGTTTGGTCACTTACCTTTTTTTCCCATGAGCTTTTAAATATATCGCATTTTCTTTCTGTATCACATTTATTTATAAAACAGAATTATTTTCCCAGGAAGTAGAACTCTCTAGTGTATTGTACTGTTTCCAATAATATAGGAAATTTAAAAAAAAGAAAAAGCAAACAAAAAAAACACCCCAAACAAACAAAAAAATATGTAGACAGTCATCTGTGGCAAGATACCACCTTCTGATGTCCCCAGAACCCCAGGTGACAGGTTGCACCTTTCCTCTACGCATGCTAAATGAAAGTTGTGTCATAACACTTTTATCTGTATTATTTTCCTCTCAAAGTGTGTTCTTCTTCAGTCATTAAGGAACTATTGGTACTCTACCTCATCAGAACAATCCAGATTTTTATGTCAACAAGAATTATGTTTTTGTAATACTTACTGTTTCCCTTTTCTGTTTGGAAGCATGCAATGCAATGCAATGAGGATTTCTGGCATCAGAGAGATTAGAACCTTAAGGACTCTTTTCCTACACCCACATTGCCTTTCAAACACAAGTCCTTTCTATTTCCAGAAAAAAAGGAACAAGCCTCAAAGTCAATATAGAGGAGTTCAAAACAAAAGAGTTTCTTGCAAGCTGGAGTCTGACAATTCTTAATGAAAATTGGATGGTTCACTTCTTTTATGGAATATAGAATAGTTTGGGTTGGAAGAAATCTTCAAAGATACCTAGTACAGCCCCTGACATGGACAGGGACATCTTCCACTAGACCACGTTTCTCAAAGCCCCATCTAACCTGTCTTCAAACACTTCCAGACACGGGACATCCACAGCTCCTTTGGGTGACCTGTTCCAGTGTCTTGCAATCCTTCCAGTAAAAAAAAGATATTCTTCATGCCTTGTTTAAATCCACCCTCTTTCACTTTAAAACCATTCCTCCTTGACATATCACTACATATCCTTGTAAAAAGTCTTTGCTTTTCTTTTAAGCCCCTTAATATATTGAAAGGCTGTCAATAAGATCTGCCTGCCTGGAACCTTCTCTTCCCCAAGCTGAACAACCACCTTTTGCCACAGGAGAGGAGCTCCAGCCCCTAATCATTGTCATGGCCCTTCTCTGTGCCTGTTTCAACAGCTCCACATCCTTCTTTTGTTGGGGAGCCCAGAGCTGGATGCAGCAGTCCAGGTGGGGTCTCATCAGAGCAGAGTACAGGGGGACAACTCCTTCCCTCAGTCTGTGGGCCAGGTTTGACTGGACAGAGCTGTTGCTGCTTTCTGAATTACCCAACTCTGTATTTATGTGCATTTAAAATTCTATCACCTCCCCAAACCAGACATCAGCCAGACTTCTGAAGGCTTGGAAAACAGGAAATCAAACTTCCTGCTCCAGTTCAATTTTTGTGGGGCAAATTACTGAGTGATAATGAGGCTGGCCCAAGATAAATACCTCTGTCAGACAACAGATTTAAATCATGCAGGCATTACCAGACAGCTTTCTACTAAGGAAACAGCACTGCACACTATGGGATTTATTTATAAGATGACTGTGGGCTGGTATTTCATTTGTTGTTTTCCTGGAACAGAATGAATTTAAGTTACTATGTGGAACTTGTTTCACACAGACAAAAGCTGCAATCAATGAGGGGTGGAGAAGTGTGCAATCCCATCTTTTCAGATGTAGAAATGCATTTTACAATTATGAATTGTTCTTTTTTAAAATAAGAATTATATTAAGCTGCTTTTGAATATTTAAATAACATGTACATTGTATGGGAGCAGAGATGACATTTTAGTGTCAGGGAGCTTTATATAAAATGATTTTCTAATGAGTCCTAATCTAGTTCAGAATTTTCTACAAAACCTTATCTTTTTTCATGCTGATTTCAATATCATGCCCCCATCCAGGCAAATGGAACTCTATTGATTTATCACATCAACCTAAAATGAGAGGAAATTGTACATAATCGGGATGCTTTGACATTTTTCCTGTTGCATTTCATGGTTATACTGTTGTCATAATCCAAATTCCGGATGGTGGTCTACTTATGTGTTGACCCTCAGGGTTATCACTAGAAATCTCACTTAGCTCTGTGTTCATATTTCTGGCTTTAGTGCAGCATGAGCCTCCTCGGTCCTTGATCCATAACTTGTTTAAGATGAGTTTGAATGATGTAGTATTTGGCCAATCCTCTGTTGCCTCTCCTGACATCATTACCTTTTAGGTACAGTATAGTTACAGTCCTTGGGCCAAACTATGCTTTCATTTATATCTTTCAAGTAAACTGCTTAGTATAAGTAACATTTTAAAATGCATTTCTTTTTTTTTTTTACTTTACAGAAGGAGACTGGAAGATAACTGTTGTCACTGGGGATTTTGAAACAGCTGGGACAACAGCAACAGTATTCCTTTACACTTATGGAGAAAACAAAGCTTCTGGCCCTATTATTTTGGGATCTGGGAAACAGCAGCTGTTTAATCCCAACAGTGAAGATGTATTTAAGGTATAGTATGGCTGTTATAGAAACACCAGAGAATTCAAAACATGTGCAAAGTAGCTTTTCTCAAAACTAGATAATAGCGGTAGTAAAAAAGACTCAAAGAAACATGTAAAGATGATGAAGTATTTCTGAGGGAGCAGCTGACTTTTACAACTCCGAGTTTTCAATCAGGAAATGTGTTCACAGCTGCATGGGGCAGATGTGTTTCTTAGAATCTGCTTCATACTTGTGTCTTCTTGATGTGCTAGTTTACACTAGTGTTCATTTGAAGAAGTAAAAAAGAACTTTCTTTGCATTTGTGTATTAAGGTAGTGTTGGTTATGGTTTGTGTTGCATATCCATCTTTGGAGGGTCCACTGTAAATTCTTCCACAAACTTCCTCAGACTTCCACTGAAGCACACTCTTGTGTGAACTTTTTCTTGGAGAAAGTAAGAAGGAAAGGGGAGGGGGGGTGTGTGTGGCTAGAAACTAGAGGTAGATCACATAGATTTAGTTAACTCATATGATTTAAACTAGTGTTGTCCTGTTCCTACAAGCAAATGGAGACATTTCTCTCTGCTGACAAAAAAGTCTCTGAGATGTGCTTCAGAAACATGACATTTCTCAGGACTTCTACATGATCCTGTAATTCCTGCCATTTTCTCTACTTCATGCAGTTCCTCAGTCAGGACCGTACCTGTTGCGGTAGTCACTTAGGTTTAAATAATTTATGCATAATAAACAGATGATGGGGAATCAGTAACAAATGGGACAAAAAGTATCTTTTGATACCAAAATCAGCCAGACAGAAACTTTCTAGCACAGTTTTTTCAAAAGGAAGTGTTAACTGGTGCGGGGTGCTGGAAGAGATCAGCATAATATAATGGAAACAAATAAAACACAGTCATGCCTCACAAAAACAATCAAAATACCATATAGTCTCAAAATCCCCGTAGTCACACATACAACCATAAGAAATCCCAGAGAAATGGCCCACAAAAAGAGAATGAGACAAAACTGTACTGAATTATCTTAATAAAAAATCAAGAATAGTAGTCTGACAGAAAGCACGATTAACTGTGTAGTAAAACTTAAAAGTTAAAACTTGGGTAAATCAGCTGGTGCTCCTTTATAGCCTCCTGAGATTTCATTCTAGGACTTAATTTTAGTATTTCTTCTACAGCTTTATAAAGCAAGTGTAACTTCATTAACCTTGGCTATCTCCGATTGATGTTTGCGTAAATGAAATTAAAAACTGGCCAAAGTCCATTGTAATGCAGGTATAATGTAAAAAGGCTATTACCCTTAGAGATTTCCATATGATGGCAGTACATGAAATTCATTTAAGGTAACTTACAGTTGTGTGATGGGGAGAGTTCTTGTTTCTGACTGGAGTCCGGGGTTCTAGGTTTCCTCAAGACAATCGTGTACTCTGCACAACATTTGCTCTTGTGATTTAGCAATTTTTCCTACCAGATGGGTATGTCAAGGATAAACAATATGGGAACAAGAAAAAACCAGAATTTAAATCTGATGGATTTCCTTTTCTGCTCTGAATTGTTCCTGTGTGTTCAAAGAAACTACTTCTGGGCTGTGGTTTTCTGCTTCTGTTACTATCCAGGCATAGTTTTTAGGGCATAATTTTTCTGTTGAGAGTCATTCCTTCTCCAGTAGAGGAATATCAATCTACCATAAGTTACAGCTTTCATCACAACTCTGATCTGTTTCCTGCATCTTCCTCTGGTGTCATCACAGTCCCCAAGTATTACTCAGTATTTCAAAAATACTGATTTTGGCAGAATGCTGGGCTGCTCAAGACACTGGAGCTTTAATTATATTGTAAATTATATTCTCTGGAGCCCTGTGTTCTGCATCATCATTCTCTGAAACATGCCGAATTATCTCTTATGACTGTACACAATGTTTGATAAAGAAATTCTTTTTAGAAGTATTCTTTTAATGTTTGGTCATGCCAAATATTCCCTTCTGTGTCAAAGAGAACTAAGGATAAGACTGTAAGCCTATTATCTTCTGTAAAAGCCAGCTGCAATCTCTCAATTTTTATTACTTCCATACATAATAATTCCATACCTTCGGGTACAAGCTCTGCTGTTCTAGTAATAATGAAGTCAGTAAAAACACTGACTGGTTCAGTAGATCTGCTTTCAAATACTGCTTGCTTTGGTGATAGTGGCAGGACCTAGCATTTCCCTAACAAGACTTTTTCCATGATTTGCTTTGTGAATTTGCTTCATTATCAGCTCTTCAATCTCTTTAGGGTGGTGTTGGTCTTAAGAACCTCAACACATTGTCAATTTTTTTTAAAAAATAACACTGTATTAAACTACTAGAAATGCTGGAATTTTTCCTAAGAAATCTTCAAAATCTTCAGCTTAACCTCAGGTTATGTTTTGCATTTGGTGGTTGTCTTTGTAAGGAAGGTAGCTGTTCCATGTTTGCAAGTACAGAACATAAAGTATGCATGATATTTTAGGAGCTTTGGAAACTGAAATCCATCCCTGGTGTGAATTTTGCTGCATGAGCTCATTTTTTTAACTTTTAAAGCTGGTGCCACATCCATTTACGTGATTTAGAGTTTGTTCATCTACATAAACAATCCTTTAAACACTCTATGGTCTAGGGCAAATACCAGAAGGTGATACAGGGAGATGAAAAGCAGGAAGCCTGTAATACTTGGAGAGATACTTAATACCATAAAACTTAATAAATAGTGCTCCTATGATGAGACTGTTAAAATGTTAAATACAGCCATTTTCCTTCCACTTTACTTTGTTTGTTAGGAGTTGTGCTCATCAGGTGCATCTTCATTCTGTACTGCATCTCAGGAATATGCTACACTTAGAACTTGATCTGCTGTTTTTCATTTTGGTTTCCTCCCGTTTAAATAAAATTATCAGTCATTTTAAATAAGCTATACAGGAATAATTAAAATTCCTTTCTTTAGAATCAGCCCTAGAGACTCTAAGAATTTGTTGTGTTTCACAGTGAGTCTTTCTTTCCAGTACTCTGGGTCCATAGTCATTCTTTCATCAGTCAAAATTGAGATCTCCAAAGTAAAATGAGAAGCAGTGAGAAGAAAACGAAATGTTGTAAAAATAGGTTGAAACAAATCCATTTTCATGCTTTTGCTCGTGATGTTCAAGTAAAAGAGGCTGAAATGAGCTCAGTTAGAATCCTTCCAGAGTGGGAAGATTGCAAAAGAGAATAAGCACTAATGTAGCTATCCACACTCTTAGCCATGGGACTACAGTGCCTAAAAGCTGGACATTGCTTGTGTCCCGCTATTTTCCAGCTGTCCCTGTTTTTCATAATGACCATTTAGGTCCAGAAACAGTTGAATAAAACTTAGAGAAGCCCAGGCTTTAGTCAGATCTGCTTAAGGCAGCATCAAACAGTCATACTCATGACTGGTACCCCACTTGAAGCTGTCACTGTCTGTGAAATGTGTATGATAACAAGATAAACCTCATCCCTTACTGAGATAAAAGGGAGAAGTATGTAAAATTATCTTCATCAGCTACAGGCTATGAATTAAACAAAATTTAGCTTGTTCCAAGAAACAGCACAGGATGGTAAAGAGCTCACAAAAAATCTTGGAGAAAAACACAGCTCATCTCATCTTCAAGAAATGGGAATGGGGAATGTGGTGTTACTTTTTCAGTAATTAGGCAGTATGCACTGCAGTATTAAGTGTGTGTATATATATATATATGTATATTTGCACTTGCTGTTGGCATAATTTGATTGACCCCACAGTAAAAGAAAAGTTCTTCCAGAGCTCGAGTGCACTGGAAAAGAAAGTGTTTTAACAGTCACTGTGCAGTGAGCAGTATTTGTTTACCCAATCTATTTTTGTGACAAAAGCAAGTGTGAAGTAGGAAAAAATAATGCTGATCTTTTTGTGGCCTTTAATCCTATTCCTTACATGTCTATATCCACCCTTTTTCATGACACTGCTACGTTTCTGTGTGAGCACCTGTGACATATTCTAATTCTTGAGTTAGTGTGTCATTGTGCCAAGTTTTTTGGGCACAATTAACAAATTGGCTGAATTCAGACATCTGGAAAAAGCAAGCAGCATGGGTGGACCCTTTGTACTGTACTGGTATAATAGTTATTGTATTTTTGGCAACAGTTATTAGCTGCGTGTTCACAATTAAAAAATATCATCTACTTGCAAAGATTTCTCTATTATATGCTGATGCTGTAGAAGTTAAACTAATGCAATCAATGATTTTTCTTTCTTTTGGGAATCTAACTGCTGTACATAACTTCTCTGAAATTCTGTTAATGAAGTGGCCTTACATGAAATTAGTAACTGTCTGTCAAGCATATTCTCTGGTGGGTGTGTTAGACATTAGGATTTTGGTGCAGCTGCCTCTGAAGTTGATTTATCCAAATGATTTTCGTGCTAGCCTGAGTTTATCTCAAAGAGATTGCAGGATACTTTCTGCACAACAGGAAAACAGTGATATTATTTCGCTTATTCTAGTATCTAAAAGAGAAATGGAGTAATTACATGTATATTTTCCATCCTTCTATTGAAGTATCTTTCCACTGAACCTTTTCTTGTTCAGGCAAAGAACTTCACTTTTCACTTAGTTAAACATCTTAAGTACATGAAGATAGAGTCATACCGACTCTGTTCAAAATATCACAGATATGCTAGGGACCAAAAAGTGTATTTGCATAGCTCATTTAGAAATGGAATTAAAATTTAGTCCTTGCATCCTCTTTAGGAAGAACTTCTTGCAGTTAAACCTGGATTTCAATTTATGCTTAGAGACAAATTGTAAAATATGTTCTTTGTTAAGCTTCAATTTCAAAAAGTTGTCTAACACAATTTAATAAAAATGTTCCCATTGTCTATGGTAAGAAGATTATTTAGTCCTATAAATAGCAGCAATGAGCAAAACACATAGGTGCATTGTTTAGCGGGTCAGCCTAGTTTAACTGGTTACAAATGTTTAGAATATGACTAAATCAAAGATGCTGTGTGTGAAAACATGGCCCTTTTGGAAGTGGTGGACAGTTTTTCCAATAATTTGTACAATAATTTGTGTTTGTACCATGAAATATGATGTGTTGATATTATTGCCTGTAACAGTGAAGAAAAATGCTACAAAGGCAATAAAATCACCACTTTCATTGTGGTCACAATGGTATTTTTAAGCTTATTAAGTTCTAACAGTCTGTCACAAAAGCAAGGTCTATGTGAGGCCCATCCCCTTTAGAACTTATTACAGGACTTAACACAAACTGGTTAATGCATCAGAAAGAGTTTCACAATCAACCAATAAGTTAACTGTAGATGATGATTCAGGTGTTTCACAAAATCTTTTTCTGGGAAGAGGCTGGCATTTGTAGAAGATTTCTCTAACAGGTCATCCCTAAGAAGATCACCATACCTGATGTTTGTGGTGTCTAGATCCCTTTACCTCAGTCTGTGTTTCCATACCCTTGTTTGTCACCTCTGCAGTTTAGGTTTTATGTACTATAGGTGGCTGATGTAAGCCACACCATAATGGAATTTGAATTTCCCTCCATGTCCAAACTCTATTACATCATTACAATTCATAATTTTTGATACCTCAATTGAATTTTAGGGAAGTAGCAACTAACACAAAATGAGCAGAACATCTTAAAAAAAAATACAGAATTTCAAAGTTATGCCTTTTTCTAAGGATCTCAAAATTTATGAAGAGAGTTTTGCAGTGTCCCTGTAAGAGACATGTAAATGTTGTCCTTGTTGTATAGTTTAAAAAGTGAAGCAAAAAGGGCTTGTGAATTTTGTAATGTTTCACAGGAAGCCTAAAGCAAATCCAGGAATAGAATTTAGCTGCCTGATTTTCAGAGCAATGCTTTACTCCTGGAATTCATCCTTTCCTCTTTGGACATTTATCACAGGACTATCAGAATGGCTGTTTCCATATTAAAAGGAATGTTACTTTTGCAGCTTTAGTGCTGGAACATGGAACATAGAACAGCTAGACTACAGTTTTTGTAAGCACATTGTTTACAAGGGTGACAGAGTCAACTTTGTTCTACAACATTTTACAGAATGTTCCAGCTGTGAAAGTAGATTTCTAAATGCCAGGTTGTGTTCAAGTCATGCAGAAGTTCAAGGCAATTTATTCAACACAGAGAAGGAAGAAGCAACCTCAAGACACTGTTTATGTTGTCAAAAGAATATCGTTAGCTCTGCTGTGTTATGAGAATATTTTCTTCTGCATTTGCAAGAGCAAATTTTGACATACATTTGACAGGATTCCAATTGACAAAAAATAACACGTTAGCAAGTCAATACCACTGAGAGACCAGTGTGATATCTGATCTGACATCAAGACGAATTGTTTCAAGCTGCAAATATGCAACTGGTACTGAAAATAAATTTCTAATTGTATTATACGTCTTTCAGAACATCATACACAACTGATTTCCCCTCTGCCATTTCCTAATTTCCACCTAAGAATAAACATGACTTTTTCCCCCAAGGTCACTAATAAGCAATTATTCAGAAAAATAATATTATGCAAAAATATTAAGCATATTACTAAGCATGTTATCAAATGGGCAGTGTTCTGTGTTGAATTATTTTTCAGACTTTTCAGACTCAGAAATATGCCATTACCTGTAAGTCCAACATGGTTTACCATACCAAAAACCTCTTAATTTGTAAGTCAAGTAGACAAGGATGCTTTATACTGTTTCTCCCTTTAGCTGAAAGTAAACAAATATATTTGACTTGAAACTTTGGGCAAATTCCCCTTTAGCATGTGGTCATAACTTTCTAAATTTGGTTATATCATAACTGCTTTCAGAGTGTGAATGTTAGGGAAGGACAGGAAGCGTAGAAAGACACAAGGACATGCCTGTTTAGAGATGATAAACAGGACTTCAACAAACCCAATTGAACTAGGTGCAACTACATGCATCTCCTGGAGAAACCTAATGGTCTGGATAGAACTTTCTGTTCTCTACCGATTTTTCTTAAAACTTCATTTGATTAGGTTTGATGGATTGCTCTCTTGCTTATCCAGTAACAGGAAGTCCCTGCATGCTGATATGATGATGAATGGGCTTCATAATTTCCCTCTCCTTTTTCAAATTCTTATTTTTTTTCTTTCCTTCCCCCCCCGCCCCCCTCTGCCCCTCGTTTTTTGGTCAGCTCTCCTACATGTGCTTATTTTTGTGATATTTTCTCCTGTTGTATTGGTGGTCTGTGCAAGATCATCTACCACGTGGCTGGCACGTTGAGGGAGATGATTCTGTCCCTCTATTCTGCTCTTCTGGGACCCCACCTGGAGCACTGCATCCAGCTCTAGGGCCTCCAGCACAAGAAGGAAATGGATCTGCTGGAGCACAGCAGGAGGAGAAGGACCAGAAGGACATGTTCATGGTCTTTGCATGGGAATTCACCTGGAAACATATCTCCCATCTTAGACCTCCTTCTGAAACAAAAAAATAGTCTGCTTTAGCATAATATGATAAATCAATGTAATTTAAAAATTTTAGCTTCGCTTTTGAGCCAACACATATGATATATACTATAACCCACATATATATATATATATATATATACTATAGATATGCAGGATTTGCTTTATCAGTGTTTCAGTTTGTTTCATAGCCAAATGACTGATTAGCTGCTTCAGAAATTGAAAGGGGCATTTTTATAGCATTTCCTGGTCCTGACCAAGAATCATGGTAATGATTATTGTATACAATAATCTGTAATGGCTGTGATGCTTCTCTTTCAATGGGGGTTAAGCCAGAATTTAATCATGGACATAATGTCACAAGGTATCAATGTTTTATTTTCTAAGTTGCCCTTTAACACTTTTGCACCACAAATAGCAGCCAGTAACTATATCTCAGGAGGGCACCACCTTTGTTGTTGACCAATACCATACTCTACTCAGTCTGCAATAAAGGTTGAGAGTTCTAATATAATTTTGTATTTATTTTTGTGGTAAACTTAGCAGTCCCTTGCTCACTGTAGAGGTCTCTGTTTTGCAGCGGGGTGACATTTATTAGGGCAACTTAGCCTATGTCCTGGCTACATTTGTGGCTAGTTTCAGAGTGCTTTTTTTATCTGTTGTAATTCTGCTGTGAGTATTAACAGCATATCTTTGAGATACATGGTTTTATTGCATTAATGCTCTAATTGCATCTTCCGTTGGCACATCTTACTTTAACATACTGTTTTAATATAGCAAAACCTACTACAGTGGTCATAAGTATGACTCTATTCAGACTTTTTACTAGTAGAATACGTGTCATGCTCTCAGCCTATGAGACTGAGTTGTGCCAGGCTTGCCTCAGGACTGTTTGTTTCCTTTTTGTTGTGAAATAGTACAAAATAGTATAATAGTATAATAGTATAATAGTAAAGGAAATGACTCTTTTTTGTTTCCGTTCTTTTTCATTTTGTGACCTTTTTCCCAATTACCATGACCTTTCAAACACAACACTGATAAAAGAAGTTAACAAAAAAAAAAAAAAAAAGGCTGAAAGTGGTTAACCCTGCTTTTGTGCTTCGATTCCTGCCATCAGAATTGCCCAAAATACTTCTGAGACCCAAAACATAGTGGGTCTTATGTCAAGGCTGCAGTATTCAATGTGACATAGTCATGTTTTATTGTTTAAATTTGCTGCAGTGTGGCATCAGCACTTACAGAAACAGTTAACCCTGACACCAGAGCACATAAAAACAGGAGTCAATGAGAAAAGTAGCAGACTGATAAGTGGTAGGAATAGTTAATAGGGCTCTGCTGATGGTCACTGTATGGACTTGTATGATTTGGTGTAGCAATGACTGAACTTATTTCTGCTTGTTAAAGTATTTTTCTAGAAATAGAGATTTACATTATAACACTAGAAAATGGATTCCTTGAAGAGGTCTAGAAACAGACTGGATTCTCTGAGCCCTTTATTCATTTTAAATAATGAGGTACTGAAGTCAATAAAATTACACTTGCAGACTACTCCATATGTTTTTACTCTTTGTCTCTGGGATTCATTGTATATTAAGGCTTAGTTTTCTAACAAAACTCATTACTCTTGGCTATGTTAGCTGCACATTTAGCTTGCATGCCCAGTATAAGAAGGATGGCTAAAGACAACAGTCTAATTTGTTATTAAATCTGGATTCTTTTTTTAACTTTTTTTCTTACAGATTAATCTCAGAGATCTTGGGCAACTATATAAAATCTGCATTGGCCACAACAACACTGGAAATGATCCCAGCTGGTACCTGGAGGAAGTCAGACTTGGAAGAGTAGTCCCTCTTTCTGCTGAAGAGATGTGTCTCCCCATAGAGAGCTGGCTTTCTGAAGACAAGGGTGAAGGTGATATGTGGAGAGAAGTGGCAATAAGAGACCCTGCAGAGGAGCTTTTGCCATGTACGTGCTCAGTATTTTAGATCATGTGTTCACTAACCATATCCTGTTATTATATGACAGTTTTTCATGTTTCCTCCAGGGCAGCCTGCCCAAAAGCCTGTGTAACCATGAAGCAATCCCTTCCAGATAATTTCAACCTCCAGGAGTGGGAAGGGATCCTTTAACCCCACTCCTTTCCTTCCCAAAATCAGAATAATAACCTGGGCCAGGGCATCTTACCCTATAAAATGTTTGATTTCTCAGAGGGCACATACATCATTGGTAAATACTGTCTTTAGAGAAAAGGCATCAGGCAGGAAATCAAGGAATGTAATGTCATGTGAAATCCAGTTCCTTTTAGCAAGTTTGAGACCACCCTTCCTTGTCCTGCATGAAACATACTTTTCAAGAAATCTATGATCCTAATCATCACGTGTTTTTCCAATCAAGCTCGAGTCACAGCCATTCACATAGAAATTGTTAGCTGCAGAGTGATGCTTTGGAACTTCAAAATTTATGACAGCTTTGATGCACTTTGTTCTCTTCAAGTGAAGTGAGAAATAGCCCATCATATAAGGTTATTATTTAAGAAGTTCTGGGCCTTTATAGAGGAAAAGGAATTCAGTATAATCATTCAGTGTGATTTTTTTTTAATAGATTCTGTTTACATTAATAGAATGACAACAATGCAGCTGATGGCCAATAATGTCTGACAGTGATAGGTCTTACATAGGCAGGTGCTACCATTTAGCAAATTTTATTCAAACTCATGCAGTGAATTTTGCAAGGTGTCTGGGATTCAGCATAAAAATGATCATCATGCATTTGGTGACAATCAAATAATTTCAGAAGAAAATATCACAGAAGTGAAAACCCTTATGTCAAAAGAATATAATTCTCTGAAAAATATATTAAGATGGTGATATGTGAATATTTTATTGCAGAGGCCAGAAGATGCTGAAAAACATGTATGAGCCAGCTCACATTTCTGCTTTGCTCTTTTTTTCTTTTTATTTATTTTTTTTCAGAATAGTTATTAACTTCAATAAGAGATTTCAAAAAATGGGACTGATCAGGATGAACCAAGTTTTATGGTCATTGACATGTGCCACAATACCCTATGCCACTCACACTGACATATATGTCATTTACAGGTGCAACAGGAAAAACGTGCAGAAGCCAATTAAGTTGTACAAACAATCAGTTCAGCATCAATAATTCAAATCTGCATTATGCAGTCTGAAAAACCCATTCATAGAAAAGTACTAATATTCTGGTCAATGCACTCTATATATATATTTGTAAATGAAAAATCAAGTCATTTCTATCAAATGCTGGAAATATCTTTCAAATGGCACATTTATTTAGTCTTTAATCATTGTATTACTGCATATTTCTTTATATTTGCAGGAACATTATTAAAATATATGTTTCAAGTACTTAAGAAAAGATACATTTCCAAAAGAACTTGGAAATTTCTCAAAAATTTGAGTTTTACTAATTAGTTATTGATTTTAGGAACATTTAAATTGAACATCAGTACAAACTCAGCAAGGAGTCCAAAGGATTTCCTATTTATTTTCTTAAGAACAAGAAAATGGAGCACTATTTATTTTCATTTCCCATTTAAAAGCTAATTGCTTACAAGTACTGAGCAAACCACACCAAGTCACTTTCTCCAGCAGAAGATACTACATGCTGCTAATTACTTAATGAGGATTTGATATGATTTAGGAGTTTGTATTCTGTACTTTCAATTTAATCTGTTATCTTCTGGTGATGCTAGATTTGCTTAAGTATAAAAGTCATGTGCTGGAAACTTTAAACAAAGCGAACAAATGTAAACTAAGCACAGAAGGCATTGGTCTTGTAATTACTGTTCTTAAACACTTACCTCTTAGAAGGAATGGTAATTTTTCCTTATTCTTTTTCTCCCTTTCCCCTGCTGAAATTTTCTATGCAACCAATATGGACCCAAAGCATTGGAACAGTTTCTTGACTCCTTGGTTTCTTGGCTTTCTTTTATTTTCTAGCATCTCGTCTTAAGATCTGAATTTATTTCCTGAATCTGTTAGCTTTTCTTTACCTTCCTCTCTGAACTTGCTTCTTTTCCATTCAAATTTCTCACCTTGGTAACCCCTCTTAATTTTTGTCACTGTCCCTCTGCCACTTCAAAAAAACTGACACTAATTGGTCTCCTACTCCAAGGATTGATTTGATTGATTCAGTTCTTTGAACTGATTGATTCAGTTCTTTGTCAATCTCTCCATCACACCAGTCTCAACTTCCTTTCCTAACTCACGTTTCTTGTCCCTTCAATGCATGTCTGCCTTTGTCTTCCCTTTTCTTATTTTTTCCACATTGCCAAGGCTTCTGGGTCCATGGCTCCTTTTTTTCTTCCTATTACATCTTCTCTTTTGCTTTTCCAGCACTGGAGATCTAAAAAACTTCACCTACTCTGCATTTGAAGTTGTCCCTGAATTCAGCATGCTGTTGAACCATGTGATTCCTGGAGGTTTCCTCCAACCTGCTTTTTTTTTTTTTCCTCCTGTGATTCTTCTATGCAGTCTGTGCCTTTTTTTTCTTTTTAGCAGCTCCATATACATTTAGTTTACCAAATTTTACAAGTATTTTTTACTTGTTGCTCTTTTGATAATGTTTCATCCCCTAGTTACACTGTGGTGCATAAAATAAAAGTTATTCAACTATTTTCTAAGTGATAGGTATTGGAAATTAGTAATCATGCCCTGGGCTGGATAAATCCTAAAATAAATCAGATATTTTTGTTCTAAATGGGTACCTGATGTAAGAGGTATTGAATTTTCTTACTGCTGTGTTTATGTGAACAGAAATGTCAAATTAGGATATTAATGGGTAAATGTGTCCTGTTCTTGTTCACATATCCAAAGGAATAACTGTACTGAAATGAGTTAAAAGACAAATACTGAGATTGAGGCAGGAAAAATTCCAGCTCCAAAGATTTAATATTCTTTTCCACTTGGAGAAGTGTGCAGGCAAATACAGAAAAGTTAGAAGGTGGCCACTGACTGAAATAGTGCAAAAGATGACCAAAACAAATAGTAATAACACAAGTATTATCTCTACAAAAATTGTATCCCTATTTTATCACTCATGAGGCACCAACTACATAAGTCAAGCTTCTTTATTGTAAAAGTCATTAGCAAGTGTGTTTTTTCAAAGCTGATAATTTTCTTGCATGTCATGAAAAATATATGTTTTTAGACCATTGCTCCAAATAGTACTAGTGGAGATTGGAGAGCAGTTAGTGGAGATTATAGTGAGAACTATAATTCTAACTGAAATGTCCTAACTTGATATTGTTTTTGTATTTGTGTATTCTAAATTAATATATGCACCACTTCTGAGGAAGATAGTCCCTCTTAAGCAGTATCAACCATTAAGAATTTGCTCTCTTTTACCCTTAATGCTGCACTAATCTGTATCTTTACCCTTCTGTCATGGCAAAATGCCAAACACCCTTTGTGAAAGCCAGGTAGTAAACACCAAGTGACAAAACAGAGATTCAACCTTGCTGTTTGACAGATTGAGCCAAAATGACCATTTCATTCAAGCAGGCATGTCATATGGAAAAAAAGGCAAAACCTGGAGCAACACTGTGCAATACCGTTCTGGGATCTGGGTACGCCGCCGTAAAGGGAGGACTGAAGAGAAACAGTTGGACAATTTTAATGTTGTGTGTCATTTAACATTTCCCCAAGTTTTATGCTCTTTGACCAATTTGTCTGTTTACGCTGGCAGCCTGGTGGGAGTGGATTTGCTCAGTGAAGCACGCAGTGTTAAAATCCCACTTAGTTAAGTGCCTGATGTCCTCTTTATGAGAGTCTAGAGGGAAGTAACTTCAGGTTTGTTCTAGTCTGTTCCCACAGACTGACTGCCAGTTTGTGTCAAGATTGTTGTCACTGTGTTCCTGGAGTGTATTATCTGGTGTAGTTTCATCCAAAAAGAGCCGAGTTCTTTGCTCTAAAACCGCTCCATGCTGCACACCAGAAAGAAGGAAGTAGAGCCAACCAGGGGATTCAGCGGTGTTGGAAGCAAACCAGTGTCATTAGGCACAGACAGCTGTGGATCTTCAATTCATTTGCTCATAGCTAGAATTCTCAAATAATGACTGTACTTTTAGTAGAATTGCTTTGGAAAGAGCTGACAATGGTACAGCAGTTTGTACTAAGTCAGTAGAAAGAGACCAATGTTTCTGCCATGAAAACTTTCATTTTCAGATTCTCAACAATAAATTCTTCCTTAATTCTATTAGGTTTGTTTTCTTCTCCCAAAACATATCAACATATTAACTTAGTCTTTAGTGTGAAGCAGCAGGAGGTGTTTGTTTACTGTTTATATTTTCCAAAGGCAAGTGTCATAAGTCATTGAGTTCTATACATTACTTCTTCAAAAGGAGCTGATAATTATATACTGTGCAAACTGGGACTAAACTATCTTTTGTGGTTGGTGAAGGCTCAGGAATATATAAATTTTCTGTATTGGAAACCCCAATTCAGGTGCCCAGAATAGGAAATCTGGAAAAAAGGGTTCTCTACCTTGCATTCTATTGCCCTTAGTATGCCCTTAGGTTACCTCTTCTTCATAACCAGGAAAACTTCCTTTCTCCTTCTCTTTTGTCCAAGGTAGTTAATTTCTTATGTCATCAATAGATGCCAGAAGCTGGAGTTGGGATTTAAAAAAATCCTGAAGCCTCATAATAATATCTCAAGAGATAGCATTTTTATAGACTGAGCAACTAGAAATTTGGTACTAGTACACTTGACTGCTCATATGACTCCACAGTATTTTTTATATATTTGGTTTTGTCATTTTTAGCACACTTATTATACTGCTTTAAAGTCTGCCTTTAAAGTCTGCCTCACCTCTGTCTAAAAACACCTTAGTTCCCTTTTTCATCTGTTTCATCCATGCATACATGTTGCAGATTTTTCTGTTTGGTTTCTAGAGCTTATCTAAAGTTACCCTGTGAGCAATTTGAAGATTTCAATCACTTATTTTCTGAAAGGTCATTTTCTTTTTTACTGTGTGCTAGCTGAGATTTTTTCCCTGCTATTCTGTATTAATTAATCCTCTTACATCCTTTATCAAAGTTACTGTGTTTTCCAAGACATTTCTTCTATTACTTTGATGTGCTCCACATTGGACAGATGACTGCATGTGAGTGTCACAGTTTCCTCTCAATGCTGAAACACTGTTTCCTGACTTCTGTTGAGTGGCTGGTTTTATGAAATAATTTAAAACTTTTTTTGCCTTTTCTTTTTTTTTGCTTATGGTTTACCTCTCTCTGAGTGTTTTGTCACCCTAGTTTACAGCTGGTGTGGTTTCACTGAATCAGTATATTGTAAAATGAAATTACCTCTACAGAATAGGGGATCAGGCCATACAGTTCTAATTTTCAGAGTTTTGGGATGGCTTTTTCTTCCTGCAGTGAAGGAGGTCTCCGTTGCAGATGGGCCTGCAGCAGGGGCCTTAGAATATGTTGTTGCTCAAAAGAAATGAAACCACAGTCTCAGAGGCTGAACACATTATCTAGGATCATTTTACTTTACACAACAAACTGTGTTTTGTGAACAATATACAGAAAACTACAAATGGAAAAAGTTCACATATAGTGAGTCTTTTTGTCTCAGCAGTACATTCAATGGGAAGGTTTGTTCTCCAGATTTGGTTGTATTGTCCCATCAAACAATTGGTGTACCTTGTTTTACCTGTTACAGAGTGGCACCATCACTCTTGTTCTTAGTTTTAAGCAATCTTTAGCTCAGGAGCCATTAGCACTAGCACCTTTTCTAGCTGTTCTGCAATCTAAAGGAACTGCTTGATAAAATCTGAAAAATCCAAATCCTCTCAGGCTGCTCTGTGCTTAGGTTTCCATTTGCATAGAAAAGGTTTAATGTCCACAATCTATTTAGTGAATGTTTATTTGAATGTCAGGCATTTCACCATAGTGGCCATGTTCACCATGTTCTAATTAAGCATGTGTGTTTTGGAGAATATTTTCCTTGCTTCATTTTTTGTGTGATTCCTATTAAATGCATTGTAACATATACTTAAGGGTAAAAGCATTCCTTTTATTATCCTAATGTAATAGCCTGTATTGTAGTAGCCTATATTAGTAGAAGAATTTAGAGCACAATCTGGCTTTTTTTTTGTTAAGAAAGTTCCTGTATAAATAATGCATATTTTGTAGCTTAAATAAATGTCAGACCTAACATTTCACAGATGGTGAGGGATGTATAGATACAAGAAACTATGGAAAATATTTTCCAGTTTTTTACATTTCAAGATGTGCATGCTGTCTACATCAGACTGATTTATTTAGCCTGGTAGCAAAAGAAAGCTCTATTTAATGATTAGATCATTATCATCTCTCTGGTTACCACAGAGATGCACAGTGCTACAAAATGTACTATAATTTATTTATCTGTTAATATCTTTGTGTTGTGTTATAATTACCTCTTGTTCTCTTCTCCTTCCATGAAAGGACTTGCTGGTATTTTGTTTTTGTAAACATTTATTGTTAAATAGTTTCTTTAAAAAAACCCCTTGAATATACTTTAAAATTGTGCTTATAGTTACTTTTTTTTTTTTTGATCATGGAAATTATTTGTAGTTGTAAGTAATACAGATACTAGTCTTTCTATGTAAACAGTCATAACATAAACAGTCTATACCCTCTCCTTTCCTCCCACAGATATTTTGCATTCTCAAAACTAAGAATGTAAGTAAGAGTATAAAAGTGTGGAGGAGACTTCAAGTCAATATGTCCCTTTTTTACTACCTGCAGAGTCTTGCTTCATGGGTAGTGCAGCCCTGTTATTAAAATTTCTGGTCACAGATTATTATAATTTTTAGCTTTTTTTTTTTGGAAATGTAACCTCTCTCCTTCCTAACTCCTAAAGATTTTGCCCCTTCATGATCAGTGCGGCTCTTTGCTTTACTACACATTTTCTGTCATAGTTTGCTGCCACCTCTTATCCTCTGCCCTTTGGCCAGCTATGATTATATTAGCACTTATGATATAAAATGTAATTTGGATATATAGCTCAATTATGCTAATTATCAGGTCAATTTATCTTTGCTACTTGCTATTCATATCTACAATTTTTTTAACATGATTTTTTAATGTTAAAAACCTTGAAACTAGCTTTTATAAGGCTCTTCAAGTTTTTTAAGATGTGTGTGTATTATTGTGATCATTTATATACCACAGGTAGTGTTGGTACATTAATGCATGGATGTGAGAGCTGCAATGGGTGCTTGGAATTATGGAAAATAATAAAATTGGTCAAGGAACACCACTTCTATTTAGGGTCCCAGTCGTAATAGTGATAAAGAGTTGGAGACACAGTGTTTTAGGATAATTTTACACAGATTAAAAGAAATACCCTAATTTGGTTAAGCATAGAGTCTATCCATAACATTTCTCCTATCTTTTAATACATGTGGGGCTATTTTTCTCCCTCAAATATTTGCAGTATTATTTTAGTATTTGTTTATCTTCTCATCTGGGAATTAGGAGTAGCTGTTTTTCAGTGATGGTGGACAACATGATGTTTGAGTTTTATAAGCTGACTTGGGAACCAGTGAATAAAAAAATTATGGAAATGTCAGATTCTAGTAACTATTTGGTGGTTTAAGGGTAACAGTATTTTAACTAGTTTTTGTATATTGTTCAGTTTCAAGCATGTTATATTCTGTTTTCATCTTCGTTCCTTCTCAAAAGGAACTAATTGTGTTTGTTAGGACTTCTATTACCTTTCTTCACTCCAAAGAACTGTTAAAATTACACATAAATGAAATAGTAATCTTCCCTGTGATCTACTGCATAGCAGCAGAAATGGCCAGCTGTAATTAGAATAGAAATATTGCATGGAAAAATTGTCATTAAAATGTAAACAGGAATTCTTATCTTTTTAAAGACGTAGAGAGAAAAACTGAAATGAAGTGTAATAGTATATGATCGCTGCAAAGAGTTTTTTAAAAATAAATTTGCACACCTGGATAGTTAAAAAAATATTAGTGTGGCATAGAACATCTTAATATAGTAATTCTAAATTATATTGCCGAATGCTTTGAAGATGTATATATTTTTTGTGTGTAAGGCTTTGGTCTAGACTATAAGGAGAGGCATTAAAAAGTTGTAAATGTATTTTAACTGAGAGCTGTTTTTGGAAATCCTATTATTCAGTAGTGACAGATGTAGAAACTTTCAAAAGCAAGGTTCATTTTTTATAGGTGTGGGAGCTGTTCATCTGCTTGCCCACCTTTGTATGTGGGGTGAAAATCTAAAACCCCTTGGATCTGTGGTTGTTATTCCTCTTTTAAGATGAAACTAAGGTTAACAACCCAGAGAATTGTTTTGCAAATAAATCTGGAGTTTGAAAATGCTTTGGTACCAGTGAAAGTAGCTCTTATTTCAGATGATGACTCAATATGGTTAGGTGGTCTCCAGATAAATTGCAAAGAAAGACTTTGTGAATTAGCAATGCATAGCAATGCTCAGCACAATGTGGTTTTCTTAAGCTTGGTGTTTTCGTATTTTTGTGAAGAGAATTAAAAGATTTGAACCTAGAAGTGACAAATTCATGGATAGCTGTTGCTACTTGCAAACTTGAAAATCAGTAGAGTTTTCTGGCAAAATTTTGATGAGTAAACTTTAGAATCTTGTGCAAGCTGCGAAGATAATCTCAAGTTTTTTCCTCTTGTAGTGTTGGTGTATGAGGTCCATGTATACACAGGTGCTAAACTTGGTGCTGAAACAAATTCCAATGTTTATATCAGCCTCATTGGGACAAGAGGAGATGCTGGCAAAAGGAAGCTCCATAGATCTAAGAATAATAATGTTAAGTTTTGACATGGACAGGTGAAGTAAGAAGAATGCTGCTTCTGGTAAAAAAGAATAAATTATGTTGAGAAAACGGTTTCATCAAGAAACTTAAATATCTTTTTATTTACAAGATTTATTCAAGGATTGACCATTTTCCTTATTCAAAATTCCTTACATAATTTCACCATGTGGATATTTTTTGATCTGCTTGATCAACCATTTACTGAGTGCTTTAGATATTAAAATTTGGGTATTTTGGTTATTTGTATTGCACATATAGATAAAATGGTAACAATAGCATTTTTGTTGTCCTGAACAGATCACTGTGAATTTTAGAATCAAGTTCTAAATCTATATTTTTAAGTATGTTTTCCAAACTTGGTGCTATAGGGCTAGAAAATACAATATAGACACAAATAATTGAAACTGATCATTGTATCATGCCAAAGGTATCAGTGCTGTCTCTGTGGAGTAATTTTCAGGTGTTATTCAGCTTAGAAAGTTTTAAAGGATTCTCCCTGTTTGGCCAGGATGAATATAAAACAACTATATCCATTCTGGGGGAAAAAAAAAAAAAAAAGAAAAAAAAAAAGAAAAAATTTTTTAAAAAGCTTTGCTATTATGTTAAAGTCAAAGCAATAGCTGTGTTTAAGACCTTTATTATTTTCCTTGTATGGTTCCACAGATGGATATTTTCTGCATAAAGGCTGTCTCACTGGGAGACTTGGAGAAACTTCTGATTAGCTATGATGGAGCTGGTCCAGGTAGGATTTAATTTCCTAGAGACCAGTCTGTTTTCAAGTCCTTTTTAAACCCAATCCACTTGTTTATGTTGCATCCTTCACAGAAAATGTGACAGAAGGTCTTGCAGTGACAAAAAGTCTTCCTGCAGATTGATCACTGTGATGGGATGATGAAAAACTGTGGTAATGGACAGAAAAAAGGGTATGAGTTTAATGTCATATACTGTTATTCCACTCTTTGTTTTCATGGTTATTCATAAGAAAATATTTATTTGCATGTAGAAAACTCTCAAAAGTGTGGCTCACACTGGTAAGACAATCTTTCACTAGACAAACAGTGAAAACTGTCCAGGAAGGAATTAAAGATATTCAGCAGCTGATTTGCTACCTGACAAAATTTGAGCAGCTGTAACACAATGTCTTTGCTGCTTTGGGCAATTGTAGAATTATATATTTGATCTGTGAAAGTCAATGTGGAGCTGTTCCTGTGAGTGACATTGCATTCAGCTTGTAGGTCAGGAAAGAAGAAAGAATTTGGTAATGAGATGAATTTTAAGTACAGGCCCTCAAAGAAGTGTTCATCTCCCTGGAATGATGTAAATGAGGAGAAAGATAGCATTAAAAAGCACCAAAGATGTAAATACTGCAAATATGCTTGCAAATTAATATCTAGGAAGAAGCTAAGTGAAGACAAGGATTTTTAGGCAGTTCAGGGCTCCATTGATAACAGATTAGAATAGCCCTTTTACCCTATTCTGTTCTGAAATGGCCCCAAGCAATGCCCATCTTGCTGTCTGTACTGCCTAAGGCTCTGAGCAGGCTCGTGACTATAACAGAAATAGCCATAACAGTGCAGCCTTGGAATGGTGTGTAATCTTGTTTCCTGCATCTGTAGTTCCATAGAGTTGCTGCCTTCAGCAATATGGATGATTGTACACCTGAGAGTCACAGTGTAGCAACTCAGGACATAACACAAAAGGCACTGTGGTGGAGCCCACCTTCCCTCTTCCCCACAGCACCATACCATGCTCTCTTCCCTCCTATCTCCTTTAACAGGCAGCACAGATTAGCAGGATCAGCGTTACAAATCTGTAACCCAATTCAGCTATCTCAAGATGGTTTTTGACATTGGAGTTCAAATCTGTGGGTTTGAAGGACTTTCTAAACAGGACAATGGATTGAATTCTCTCTGTAACAAAATGTATGCCTTGGTAATTCAGAAGGCTCTTCCTTGTACTCAGCACAGACAGATCCCACAGGCCTCTTTTGAACTGTATCCAAGACTAGTCCCACATAAGCCTAGCCTGAGGTGGCTGAGGGATTGAGAGCTGGAAAAAGATGGTAGCTCAGGAGAGACTCAACCTTTTTGGGTTTGAGAAGGAGGGAGGAGGGAAGGAGAGAGGTCAGGTACCCCTTTTTCTCATCACTT
The DNA here is from genome assembly GCA_013398275.1 of Promerops cafer. NCBI lineage: Eukaryota > Metazoa > Chordata > Aves > Passeriformes > Nectariniidae > Promerops > Promerops cafer. The sequence continues at coordinate 3,557,152 of VZSE01006029.1, read as the reverse complement.
GCCTGAGTGACAGGGCAGGAAGGTCTTAAGCCTTGATGTGGAGTGTGTCTTGAAAGAACCCTAGAACATGTGTTTTCCTTGGGGTTCCTAGGCTGCAGGGCACAGATCTACTCCCACGCCTACTGTGAATGAGGAAAGTAAAGGATTTTTGTCCTAGAGAACAGGGTTTGCTCCATGCACTATCTGGGGATGACCTTCCTATGTGACAGAAACTGCTGCCTTCTAGGGACTTCCAGACTCAGATGCAGCCAGGGAGGCAAAGCAGAAGGATAAATAGGATTTTTTCTGACCAAAACATCCCACATGCTGTTTTGCTGCAATGTGCTGATAGGTAATGGTGTGAGTCGGGCAAAACCTCGTAAGCAATATGACAAGTTGTGAGTGGTGCAAGTACAGTGAGAACAGATATTTGAGAAGGGCATCACAGGACAACCAGACCAATCACTAGGATGGTCATTGGAAGTGATCTAAAAGATCAGCATGGATGTGCTGGTGGTTACTGCAGAGAAACGAGATTAATTCAGTAGCCCAGCAGAAGTGAGACTGCACAGCCCTGTGCCTGCTGGTCTCACAGCAGCAAGGCTGAGTGTGTGTTCCCCGTCGACATGCACACAAACACATTTATAAAACACATATGTGTGCACCTAGCTGGCCATGCAGACCAACACAGACAGGAACTCAGTGTGTACACAAACAGTACAAGTGGCCTTTCCCTGTTACCCTCTGCAGCTGACCCGAACAGTCCATCAGTGTCAAATATAAAAAAATATCTACAGGGTGGATCTATAAGGCCTCCAGTAGCTGGCCTTTGGCAGTCAGTCTTTCTGGTTGCTGGCTCTGGATCCTTGGATCCTCAGTTTTGCCAGTTACCAGCACCAAGACATAAAAAACCCCTCCAAGGCTGCAGCTCCACTCCATTTGCACATGACAGCATAAGTTTTAAAGATTTGTCAATTGATATTTCTATACATGCAATAAGAAGTTCACTCACAGAGGGCCAAAATTTCCAGCTTTTACACAAATCTTGATTATGGGTATAAACAGATTTGTCCCAATATCCTTGCGCCTGATTACAGGGAATCAAAAGATGTAGGCTGAGACGTGAATGGTGTTGACAGTTCAGAGATGTATGCATGTATTTGTCTCCAAGGGAAAAAACACACCCCTCTTAAAATTAAAACAGGCAAAGGCAAAGAAGAATTGCATCTCTTATGAGAGACAAAAAATAATAAAGCTTTCATTCTGTTAATATATCTTATTTATTTAGATGAGATCTGTCTTAATGTGATCTGTGTTTCTGCTAGAAAAAGATAATCTGGGCTTTTTTTCTTTAAATTTATTTCAAAAAATAGTATGATTTCACATGATAAACTTTTGTCATTTCGACACAGGCAGTGGATGGTTCCTGGATAAGATTGTCATCAAACATAAAGAAGGAGAGGAAGCTCAGGAGGTTGTATTTCCTTGTAATAGGTATGTCATTCATGGAGAAAAGGAATTTGTTACCTGCCAGCAACATAATGAAAAAATTTTAAAGCAGATATGTGCACACAACCTAGATGTTTGAGCAATGCCCCAGAATTTTTCAACATACAAGTGATGCAAAATTTTGCAGCTGAAGACAAGGAAAATGTTCCTATATTGGCGTGGAAGGGAGTCATAGCCTAATGTAGAAAAGCCCCAAACCAAATGTTGCATAAGAGGAAAGGTGCATTCATCTTTTCTTTTTTTAAATCTACGTTATATAGAAATCATGTAACATTAAATAAGCTTTCAGTTCTCAATCTTTGAAGAAGTATTGTGCGCAAAGATCTGAAATGACATAGTTGCCATCATGGAGACATGGTGGGATGACTTGCACAGCTGCAGTGCTGCCATGGATGACTATAAACTCTTCAGCACGGAGAAGCAAGGAAGGAGAGGAGGTGAGGCAGCCCTGTGTGTTAGGGAGTATTTTGATTTTCTAGAGCTTGATGATGGTGGTGGTAGAGTTGGGTGTTTAAGGGTAAGAATCAGGGGGAAGGCCAGCAAGGCCACTGCCATGGTAGAAGGGTCTAGGTCTGTTACAGACCAGCCAACCAGGAGGAAGAGGCAGACGAAATATAATATGAGGAGCTGGAAGAAGTCTCACAATCTCCAACTCGTGAGGGACTATAAATACAGTACAGCAGAGGAGAATGAGTTTAGGAGGTTCCTGGAGGCCATGGAAGAGAACCTCCTGACACAGTTGGTCAGGTAGCCAAGTAGGGAAAATACCCACTGGATGAAGGAAAGGTTGAGCCACTTAATGCCTTCTTCCCCTCAGTCTTCAACAGTAATACCAGTTCTCCTCATAGCCAACCTCCTGAGCTAGAGGAAGGGAGTGGGAATCAGGATGAACCCCACAATCCAAGTGGAAATAGTCGGTGGCCTGCTGCAGCACTTAGACATATACAAGTCTGTTGGGCTGGATGTGATCCACACAAGGGTACTGAGGGAGATGCATTGGGTCACAACAGCCCCATGCAGTGCTACAGCCTTGGGGATGAGTGGCTGGAAAGATGTCTGGTGGAAAAGGATCTGGGAGCATAGAACATTGAACACCAGCCAGTGTGTGCCCAGGTGGCCAAGAAGGCCAATGGCAACCTGGCTTGGATCAGCAATAGTGTGGCCAGCAGGACCAAGGCTGTGATTGCCCCCTGTACTCAGCACTGGTGAGGCTGCACCTCTAATCCTGTGCCCAGTTTTTGTCAAAAATTGCTTTCTATTTTTAGAAACTTCTAGAGATCTTTTGTTTCTTAGGATGGAATGAGGAGAGAGGTATCAAAAGTTAATCAAGCTATTTATTGCAAAAAAAGTTGAAATACAGTGGAGTTTAGACTTCATGCATGAGAGTTTTGTTACATACAAGAAATGAAATGTGTTATGGATCCTTGGGTTTAAACAAATAGTACATCAACATGGAGTCAATAGAACAGAAGCCAATAGTGAGCATGTATTTATTTATTTTTAAATAAGTGAGGTTGTTGAAGATTGGGAAATATTATGTGAACAAGGGGGTTCAACTGAAGGTGTATGAATGTGTGTTTGCAGTGAAATGATATTGCAGAAAAGCTCCTGAAATTCATCAGTATAAAATAAAAGTAAAGTAAGAACAGAAGTTCACTTTGTTGCTGCTGATCTGCAAAAGTTTTAGAAACTTCCAGACCTGCAGGTTTTATATATAATTTTAAGTACAATGACTATAAGTAACCACTGCAGGTTTTATAACTCCCTCCCATGTACAGCTGAGTCTCTGAACCAATAAATAATTAGTATTTCATATAATGGACTCCTTATAGAACTACCGCACTTCATACAGCTACCATGAAAATTCTTCTTTGCCCGGGGTAAATTGAACCAAATTCTTCTTACATGAATAAGGCCAACTGTGCTGAAGGTATAAAAGAAAATTTGATCTTGGAATTAATTTCAAGGTGTAACTTGATAAAAGGTGTATAAAAAATACTATTAGAGACAAAAGGTAATGGTCAGATGATATATACTATATTAATAGCTTTTATTAATATTTTTTGTTGTTGTTTCTGTAATGAAAGATGTTTAGATGAATATCAAGATGATGGGAAAACAGAGAGGGAGCTAACTGCCAATAGTAAGTATTTTATTAAAGCAAATTTGTTATAGCACTACAGTATATACTTAATGCCCAGTTATTACTGAAGAACCCTTCCAGATAAGACCATAACTTAAGAAAAAAGTGATAATAAAGCTAGCTCACAATTATTTTTCCTGTTCATATTTTAGAGGATGACAGTTCAATAAAGACATTTCTTAAAGGTAAGGGGTTTTTTCCAACCATTGTTTTCTATACCATAGTTTTTGCTGTTTGAATTTAAATCAGTATTGTGAGAAATACGTGAGCAAATGACCTTATTTGTATGTTTGTTTTCTTTTATATCAGCTGTGAGAGAACATGACAAATTGGCTGGCAGTTGTCTACAGGAAGGACTAGAGCTTTATAAGCAATTGAGAAAAAACATAAACCATTTCTGGTTTTCTTCTTATTTCTACCATTCTGTCTTGAAATCAATCAGGAATTCCTCTAAGAGATTCAAGTATTGTTTTGTTTACCCCGATGTCACTGTCATTTAATACTTGGGGACAGGTCCCCTAGCAAACATCAGCAAGTTGAAAAATATGTTGTGAAGTCTCAGTGGAAACATTTTCAAGTCAAAATTCCAAAGTAGCCAGAAATCCAAGCTTAAACTCCACATCCTCCAGTGAAGCTAAATGTAGTATGTGCATTCAGTTGGCTAAATCTGCTTGAATTAATAAAAAGACATTAATAAAAAACTCCCCACCCAGCTTTCTGTTTTTATATCTACAAAGACAGCCTCATCCCTGTAATGCACTAGTTATCATCTCCATGTTTCTTCCTAACCAGAAAAGAGAAACAGACTGACACACGTGTTTTTTATGAACATTTAGCTGTAAATGGCTATTCTGTGCAACTCTGTCTGGGAATTTTATGGGAGCAACTAAACCAAAAAAATTAGTGTTTCCATTTGTCTTTTAAAACAGTGACTTGCTTTCTGTAGGATGAGTCCTAGTCTCTCAATCTAGTTCCAGTTTCAGTGCAAATTGAATCACTTGCATTCAATCAAACAGTTTAGCCAAGAGCTTTATTATTCCACAAAAAACATAACTTTGACAAGAGGGGAATGATAAACTTGGGTAAGTAAAGACTTTCTCACAAAGAAAGCTGATTTTCACGAATGACTTGGAATTGGATTCTACATTCTGCTAAATGCACAGTTCTGGGAGACAACCATAATATCTGTTTCACCTTATGTTCAGAAAATAGACTATATTTTATTACCAATTCAAATTTTTTTCCAGCACAATTTCATTCTTCTTTATGTTATAGTAAGCAGGCACAGATGCACAGGCTGCTCATTGCCTGTGAGCATCAAGAGTGATCAGACTCAGTATATTGATTATGAGGAGAAAGGAGTGGCTTATTCTTAAACAGCTTTTGAAATGTCACACTGTCAAGATGTCCAGGAGGACCTAGAGACTGTAGAGATCAGAACTTCTGAAAAAAGAGGTTATAAAAGAGAAGAACATTTTTAGGAAGTTCTCTGTCAGTTAGCTATATGACAGCTTAGCTTGAGCTGCTCCTCAGCCATCTTTGTTTTACCCATGGGCTCATTCCAGTGAGGAACTGAGATAGCTTAGAGATTGGACTTTTATGCCTTATGAGAAAAAGATGATGATGGGGACTGATTTTTCACAGTTTAATTTGTGTTGTCATATCAGTGATCTCATAGACCTTGCATGTCTGAGCTTTGTAGCGGGGTAACAATCTCAAGAGGTTTGGAAAGATGTCCTGTAGTCAGTTCTGTGTCATTCTGTCATGACTCAGTGCCAGTGTCAGAGCTGGTAAGAGAACAGAGATGCAGAGTCCTGGGAGAAAAAAAAACTCCCTCAGATTCTCCCAGCACCTGTAGCAGTGAAGATTTTACATGGTAGCATAGTGATAAGCAGTCCTCTTCAGAGTGGAGGTGAAAACTTTCCATGTAACATGTACTTATGGAATAAGAGGCAAGTGGAAGTTCTGATGTTAGGGAGCCAATGTTTTAGGCACTCCTGGTCATATTCTGCATGAACTGCACTCTGCAAATGGGCTTCAGGGAAAGCCATAAAAAGCTGATTGGCACAATTCAGTGTTTGCTGATTTTCAAGGTAAGATCAATGTGCTCAGGTCAAGTTTAAAGCACCAGTTACAGAACAAATTACTTTATAAGTCACTCTGAAGGTCAGAAATCTCATTCGCTTTGGATGAGGTTAGTAACCTGTTCAACCACCTAGCCAAAGAGGAAACTTTGAAAGTCATCATTGCTAGGTAGGTTACTTGAGGGCTCTTTGTCCTTTTTCAGCCAGCCTGGCATTATGCCAGCTCTAATGAAGCATAAATCCCAGATCCCCGTGACTGCTGCTGCTGGCTATGGATTCTGCCAAAATGCAGTCTGCCCATATCAAGTTTTCTCAGTAACCTTTGTACATTTATACATTACAGAGAGGCTCTGGTAAATCAGGCATAGGAATAGATTTATTTGTATGCCTCTGATTTCTCCTCATATATTTGATGCAAGATAAATAGACAAAGTGTATTGCCCTGGTGGAGAAGGCAGAGAGGAGGAGGTGGAGAGCAAATGAAGTTGATTTGAGGGATTTGAAGTTGATTTGTATGGAACTTAATGTTACTCTCTAAAAGTTTCCTACATGGTAGGGATGTTTAACTACATTTCCCTTCTGCTTTCTCTGTGTATTTTCTTTTTCTGCCTCAACATAGACGAGGTATTGTAATAGCACATACGAAAGAATTTTCTTTCAAAGCAAGGAGAAAACACACAGTATGTTCCAATGATATCTTCACTGCAGTCAGCTAAAAGGAGCTAGCTTCCTGTAATGTGATGCCTGTAGGGTGTCCTGAGGTTTTGTGGGTTTTTGTGGGTGGTAAATAAAGTGTGATTTGGCAGCAGAATTTGGTTTATAGGTATTTCTCGGTTGACTCTTCTTCTGTTGTGCAGGGTTTTTGGTATTAAGGCATATAGAAAATTCATATGAAAAGAGAAAATATTCAGTAAATTCTGCCATGACTAATTTTGTTTTGGAATTATTCCCTACCTTGCAAGTACTCGATAATGGACTAAGAATAATCACAGGATTCCCAAATTTAAAAGGGAGCGGACCTGCTTCTAAAAAGCAGCAAAAGTGTGTTTCCATTGCCAGATGGAGGCAGAAATCCCTAAGAAAGGGAATTAAGCAGACTGACTGCTCTGCCTCAAGGCAACACAAATTTCTACAATCTTCAGGAAATAAGCAACCAACTCCTACGTCTTGCAAAGTGTGAATGTCATTCTAGGTCTTAAGACCAAAAAACACCAGCTTGAAAAGATCCCTGAAATAGTGTATTGTAAAAACAGTTTTGGAAATCCTTTAAAAATATGCAAATGGCTCATATTTTTAAAAAACACAGAAAATAAACCTTCCTTTTTCAGCTTTCTGAATTATATGATGAAATGTTGACTTCAGGTTTTGCCATGCCCAGATTTCTATGTACAGAAATCATTGTGGGTTTGATTTTCGCAGTTTTACTGAAGGTTCCAGACTAGTGGTTAAAAGAATTTCTGGCAGAAAATTGTTATACTGATCCCATTTAATTTCTGAAAGTCAAGAAATGATCCCTAATTCTGTAAGGTGAATCAGATTCTTGGTTATATCATTACAGAAAAGAGGGAATTCTGAGACCTTTTTTTTCACAGAATTCTGTTTTTTCCCCTACTATTCATTCTGGTGCTTCCTACATTGATGTCTCAAGGTAAATGGCTCTAGCTTTACATGTAAGCTGTAGGAGTACAATAACATACTAACACACTAATCACTCTGAAAGGAATTAACGCAGGTCAGTGATATCAGGGGAAAAGTCTTTTTTAATGTGGCCACACAGATGAAAGACAGAAAAATGACCTGTTGAAGCCCAGCTGTCTCATTTCTGCAACTTCACTCCTGAAGAGGTAAAGAAATCACTGAACACAGTAAATACTTGGCATCAGTCTTCTGTTTCATGTAGCCATCTTCACCAAGTAGATGTCTAAGTGAATAGAATATTAGATAAAGGATTTTTTGATTCTTCTGGCATGAGCAGGTTAAATGAATTTGTTGAACTGAGAGAAAATGCAGTCAGTCTGTGTTAGTTCATTTACTAAACTGTAGAAGCATTAAAAGTAAGTGTAGGAGAATAAAGAATCACAGACACTAAGAGGCCTTAAATCTGTAACCATTGATTTATTCCCTGGAGAACTCCCAACTGGTGTCTTAGCCTTCCTACTGAAATAATAATTAAAAACACAATCACGGATATTAATTAAAATAAATCACCTTGCCTGAAATACCTTCTCTGAACATGCTGCCTCTTTGAGGAGGGAACAGGCAGTTATGCAGCTGTGATTTTTCTTAACTCAGGGCTTGCTCTCTCCTGGAACAGAGGGATATTGCAAAGAAAAAAAAAAAAAGCTTCACTTGGGAAATACAGAACTGCAAAATTATCTTAATTTCCTCTCTGCTGTGTTCCTGGGACAGCCTTCAAAATGGAGCATGGTTGGACAGGATAAGAGATTCAGGGCTATGTTGGGAGTCTTTGTAAAAATTTGGAGCTCCTCATAAACCCTTGGAGTGCTCAGGAACAGCAAAAGCTCAAACAATGCTTGGCTTCGCCAAGTGTGACACCCTGAAGAGTACCACGTGCCAGCCTGGCACCAGGAGATAAAATTCAAAGCTGGCACATATATCAAACAGCAAAAGTTCCTCATTAGGCAAAGTGTGGATCTTCCACACACTACATCTGACTCATTGCTGGAAATGACCTTAAAAAAGGAGTTCAGATGGAAGGATACTTTCAGCTAGTGTGTTACTCAGAAGACTGGCTGTGAGATGAGTATTTGCCTGCTGTTTTCTGGCTGAGCCCAGAAGAGTCAGGGAACAGGCAGATGTAAGACAGAAACAGGTTCTATAACAAGAGAAAAAACAGGATTAGCCAGAAAAAAAAAAAAAAAAAAAAAAAAAAAAAAAAAAAAAAAAAAAAAAACAGTAAGAAAAAAGAGGAAAATTATAAATCAAGGAAACCAGATCAGGTTTTCATCTAGTCTCCATCTCTAAGCAGGCAGAGGAAAACAAAAGGTAGGAAAAAAGCACACAGCTCTGTAAGAAAAAGTCACATCCAATTTATTTCTGAATTAAATAATTCTGAAATTCATTTTATCAGCATATCAATAAATAATCACAAAAAAATCACAAAATAGCTCTCTTTATATCAGTCCCATTAGCAAATTACTGTATTATCACTGTATTGGCCACAGTCTAAACAAAAGCTTTTTATTTGCTTCCACTGTTAAGTTCCTCTTGCCATGCAGGATCAAGTGTCTTTTCAACAAATAATTCCTTTGAATTCAGAGGATGATTTACCTTCAAGCACTTAAGTAGCTTCCTAAACTATACTATCCATTTAAGACACTGTATTTTTCCCACACCTGGAACAGCTTCCCAGTTGCATACTGGACTTCTAACACTGTTATGAGTACAGGTAACTTACCAAAAATCAACCTCTAAAAGGCCCAAGGTGAGGTCAGTGCATCTCTTCAAAATTTCCTGAATTCTGTATCCAACCCTAATGAGTGATCTGATCTGACAAATGAGCAGACTGGATGTGACAGATGAAGTTAGAAAAATCTCAGGGAAAAAAGTTGAAGTTTCATTGTTTAGCTAGTTGTGTGTTAGCCAGCAGGTTTTACAAATGTATCACAGACAAGTCTTTCAAAATGTTAATATTCTTTTCATGTTGCATAATAACATTCTAAGAACTGAAATTTATTAAAATAATTACTGTAATTAAAGTAGCTATTTTGATACAAAGAATGTAAAAAAATACCCCTTTTTTTCTGCTTCCTAGGTGTTAATTTCTGTTTTCATACCCACTTCAGCAATTGTCTTGTGTTTATCAAGTCTGAGCTATACTTATCTTCAAGAGATTTTTTAAATTAATTATTAATTATTTATTTATAGTAAATGGGATGTGAACTCATGGTAATCTATAACTCTTCATTGTGGTAGTAACAAAGGCATCCATTGCTCTCTACCATTGATGCTAAAAATATTTTATTGGTAGATTGATGCTAAAAATGTTTTTCCTCTTTTAGCACAACAGTGGAGAGTGCAGGTTAAAGCAGATGGAGATTCCCCAGAGCCACAGGAGTGTAAAAGGACCCTTGTGATTTATGGCTCAAAGGGCAAAAGTGATGAGCTTCTGCTTTCTCCACAAACCCCAGGATATGTGTGCTTTCTCCCTGGAGCAACTGATGAATTCATTGTAAGTCAGGAATATCCAGTACTACAAAGGACTTATCATGCCATTGCCATCTAGGATATATATATATATATATAGATATGGATATAGATATATGTATATGTGTATGTGTGTGTGTGTATACATAACTAGCATTATATATATACAGTTGATTTGTCTGGTAAAAAAATGATGTAACTATTTACAAAGATGGAATGACATAAGTATAGGTCTTGGGTCATCTCCTGCTGCTAGTCCTGTTCTACTACAGGCAGCTCCATGGACTCTTTTGTGTAATTTATTGCATTCACCAGCTCATCTTGCATTTTTTCAAATTCCCTAAAGATTCCTGAGTTGAAGTTCATACAAAAGGCAATATACAATTATTTGTGAATGCAGAAGATGAAGGATTGGGCAGCATTCCTAGGGGACATAAGTGGGCTTTTCTTTTCCTTCATTTCCATCTTTGTAAAGTAGTATCCACTCTCCACAGGATCGTTCTGTCTCTCAGGTCAGCAGGCAGAGGATTTTTCTGGATAATCACAAATCACTGGAGAATGCATTCATGCATATCAAAGTGTGGTGAACTCTGAAGCAATAGCTTATATATGGCCAGTATTAAAATCAACCCTAACACAGTCCTGACCACCTGCACACCTGACACACATGCTGATGATTTGAGAAGATTCATCTGAGGCATCTTTTAAATCTTCAAAATCTGTCCTGGCTTTCTAGGCTAATTCATTGCAAATTCTGTTGATTGGCATGAAGTACTTCTAGCCAGCAAGATGGGAGCAATAGCTTGCAATTCAAGGCAGTTTTATACAGCTCAGAAAGACTTTCAATGCCTACAATAAACATTCTGTAAACAATGGCAAAACTACATTTAGAAAATTATGTCAAAGCTTCATTGTAATGACCTGATCCAGGCTGAATTTTTAGTTTAAATAACAAGCTAAAGCAATTTAGGAACTTTATGGGGAGTAAATGAAAAGATAAATGGCATTTCTTAAAGACAAGGAAGCAGCTGCTTATCAGAAAACACACAGGGAACACACTGAGCAACAAAACCAGCTTCCTATCCTATGCAATGAACATAAACTGAAGAGGTCAGTAGAGGCAGAATCTATCTATGGAGCAGGAGCACCAGCTGACTGAATTTTGGCAAGCATCATTGCAGAAAGCAGACCTTTGCTAAATCCAGCACGTTGGTAATTTCCAAAATGCCACATATTCCTTATTAAGGCTGCCTAATTTCAATGATTGGGTATCACACCAGGAGAAATCAGGATTTCTGTGTGTCAGACGTGGTTGTCCCTCATAGTCTACTATCCTTGGAACACAGTACATTATCCATTGCAGCCTTCCACCCCAGCAGCTTTCTGAATGCTTGTTCATACTTTGGATAGACTTTGGGTTAGTGCCTGTATTTTCCCAAGCTATTTGTGTGCTTGTTTTTATTGCTTTGTATGAAGAAGTTAGTACTTTTGAGCATTAATTCGAGCATTATTATTATTTATGTTTTATCTCTTTGCAGCATTGCTTACAGTGCAGCTTACAGAATAGCAGCTCTGTTGAAAAGGGGCATTTGGGGATTCACAGGTATCTCCATAAACACCCTCATACCTCTTTAGGTGCTTGAACCAATAAACCCAGTTTCTTTTTGCTTTCCCTTTCTTTGTTCTTACTAAGACTATGCAGAAGAATGCAGAAACCTTGCTTATGTTTTCTCACTGTAGCAGCAGGCTGGAGGCATGAATGTGATACCACAAGGAGGACAAGCTGTGAATTCAGCTTTCCAAAAAGCAGGAATAAATGAACTTTTAACCTCCTCCCAAGATCCTGGTCCTAGATAAACATCCTTAATAATATAGTGCAGTAAAAAGAACAACAGGTTACATGCTATAAGCAGCTCACATAGTTTTGAAACAGTAAGCTTAATTTTGATCTCAGAGATACATTTATTGCACACTGAGGACAGAAAGGCATGCAAATTCTTGATTTTCCAGGTGTTCTCACACAAGTATATGCACAGATGTGTATCATATTCAGAATGATTATTCCATCCAAAATATGTCCAATCAACTTCTATGAAAGAACAGGTGTAGTTTAATTGCACATAGCAAGCATAAAGAATAAATTGAAAGAGAGAAAATAGCAGCATGCTCTTAGGTGCAGTTGGGTTTTAGTAGTCTCAGAAATGTGTAGTATGGTAGTTGAGATGTTTAAAAAAGAATGGATTTAATAAGAACACCTTAGTTTTAAAAAATAAATTGAAAAATAGCTGAATGTGTCAATGTTATGAAATCTGACAGGAGTTGTAGCGCTGACGGCAGCATGGCAAGAAACCAGTGAAGATGTGGAATTTTTTTCCTTGGTAGTCTGGTGATGATTGGAATCAATCATTGATCTTTCATGGAATGAATAGATTTGTAAAGTATATAGATCTTTCTCACAGTCATCTTTGTTCCAAAGCAAAGTTTGTCAGAGTATGTCTTTGGAAGGTCCCGCTGTATTGCGCACATTCTGCTCTCCAGAGAATCTTAAAATACATGGGACAGAGTGTGAGATAGGATGCTCAAAACTATTGTCCAGAACATTAGCACAGGTAGTACAAAATGAGCAAGAGTGCTCTTCAAGTAGGACTGTTGGTAAATACACAATAAATTCTGAATGTATTTTGTATTAAGGATCAAGAAGGTGACAGAAAGTTTCAAATCACATAATACAATAATACATGTTTTCCACAGTTTGAGACGATGCTCCAAACAGCAAGCAGAAGGATTTCTGGAGTATGTGACAGATGGCTGTCCAATTGAATTTTACTATGCTTTGACGAAACCCTATTAACTAGAATAATTTATGGGGTGGGTGGGTGGGTGGGTGTGATTTGTTTGGGTTTTTTATGGTTTTAGCAGGGAAAAGAATGAAAAGGAATTACATTTAAATAAGCACCCAAACAGTAAAATTTACAAGGCTTTAGTGATGTCTTCGAGAAGTCCTGAGTGAGTTAAAGAGGAAAAGATTTAAAATGTTATGAAATTCTCTAACCATCTTTATCAGTTACCTATCTCTGAGATCTTCAGAAGCCCAATGGCTCCTCCTAATTTTAAGAGCCATGCTCCTTCAGTCATGTAATGGAAAACATATTGTGTTGTTTCATATGTGACAAATCACAACAACTCAGCTAAGATTTCAAGTTCTGAATATTAGAAAAAACTATTCAGAAGAAATAAATGTGAAAATATTAATTAGGAAATTATAATAATGAATGAGGTAAAGTATCCTCTTCCAAATATTCAACAAATTTAAAACCAGGACATTCACTGGATATACACTTTGTGATGGATTATATGTCTGTGTCTGCTTCAAAGTTCATGTTGCATCAGTGAATAGACATTGGTGGAGGGAACAGACAATTTTGGGAACAAAGAATATCATATCCCAAAGGAAAACTGCCTGTACTAAATTGGTCATAAAAAGATTACAAGAATGATGTAATGGCAGTGCTGGGTACCACGATGGATCTGAACAAAAAGGCTAATACTGACCACAACTGTAAGTGAAAAAACAAATCCATGCAAAAAGGGGAACTATCTAATACACTCAATTGAAAATAGCTGGTGTTTAATTCCACAGATCATAAACAGTATGATTATTAGTACTTGCTGGTTCAAAGGCAGTCAGGGAATTAATTGAAATTGTGATTCTAGAAACAAAATAGACAGTTGTGGCTTCTAAATAGTCTGTCCTGTATTCTGGAATTATTTTCCTATAAACCTTTTCTGTGCATTTCCTACAAGGACTGTAACACATGTATTTATGACAATTTAGAATCCTAGCGAATTGCAAATTTGGGTAGCAGAAGACAAAGTAAAATGTGAATTACAGCTTGCCCTGTCACATAAAAATAACCAAGTTCTGTACTTTTTCAACTCCCAAACAGAGAGCTTTATGGAATAAGTTGTTCACAGCATTTAGAGTAGCTGTGTGATACAGTCATGGGTCCATGCATGAGAAAAAAAAAATCTGCAGGCAGTAATTTTAAGTCAGTAGTCTGGTTCTGAAAGAGAAGAAGCAATGACTTTGTTGCCTGTGAAAGAATTGTAGTTTAGATGGGTGAAGAACCTGTGCACTCTCTTCTCAGTGAACCCAAATAATTCCTGTTAAGTTTAATCAGGTGGAACGCATATTTTGCGAGGAATTAATCCACTTAGTCCACCACAGCTAATGATACATAGCTAATGATATCCTTTGCAACATACACAGCATGAATGAAAAATCTTGATGTGAAATTCTGCCCACGCATTTCCCTTTGCACAGTGCAGGAGTGGAGACCAAGTCAGGGTCTCAGCTTTGATCTCAGCTTTGATCTCTGTAAGCACGGTGGCACAGAAACAGGCAGAGCAGGCTAGGCTTAGAGAGAGGACAAGTCTGGTGCCCTCTTCTTTGGTGTAAAAGCACTGCTGTGTAGCCTTTATGAGTACTGTGGAGTTACAGTTCAGGAACGGAGAGGTTCTGAGCTGCCCAGGGCTGTTATACAGGCAAGGGAAAGGAGTCCTTCCCTGCTCCCTAAACATTGCCCTGAGTCATGAAATTGTGTAGCAGTGGCATGGCAACCACATATAATACTTACCTCAAGAAATTCAGACTGGAAGGGATTTTTTAATCCATCAAGTGCAATTCCTTCCTACCAAAGGCCTCTTTTCATAAGTTCTGCATCATAAACTGTTCATAACATTCCTGTAAAACGGTAGCTTTATTTTCAATTAATTATTCCTCTTCATACTCTGATATTTTACTATTTCTTATGAGCATAACAGTTATGAAAAATCATGTGCAACTCTCCCAAAATGACAAAAGCACATTTTTTCAGTGCTTCTCTAATTAGAATAAGGCAGCTGATACTTCCCTACATGCATATGTTCACTGTGCAAATGCACATGAACTAGCTTTAGGGAAGCGAGGTCAGCAGTGAGGGGCTGTCACGTTCAGAGCTCTGCTAAGAAGCAGAATAAATTAATCTGTTGGGAGGTCTGTGCTCTGTCTTAGGAGCTGATCTGCTGGTGGTGCTGCCAGAGCCAGGGAATGCTTGAGTAAGGCTAATTTCAGTATCTTATGCTATAGGGTGCACAAAGGATTTATTCCCTGGAAAGTCACCAAACCTTATGTTGTGACTGGTGTGGGGGGGAAAAAAACAGCAATATGGGAGAAGAACAAAGCCACTGGCAACATTTTTTTTGTATTAAGTATTTTTGATACTTAATAAAAAGAATTTTTGCCTTTAAAAATTACTAGTTCTCAGTTGTTCTGCTCAAAAATAATTTCCCATCCACATTCCATAATTTCTTGTAGTTGCCCAGTAAATGGCTGCCACTTTACTTCCTGCTGTTCAGAAGACTTATCATGCAGTGGTTAACGTCATGCAGATCATTATCCACAATCAGCAACCTGTTATTGAATTTCCACACTAGTATGGGAACAGGGCTGTGTTGTCCTACAGAGTTATTTCTGTAACATTAATCATTAATTTTTATTCAGAAATATCCATTTCCTTTAATAAAGAATTGGTTATAAAATAGTTTTCTGTTCTAGACAAAGCCATTTAGCAAATGAGAATTTAGTAAAACTTCTTCACCAGTAGGGTTTTCAAGCACTGGGACTGGCTGACCAGGGCAGAGGTTGAGTAACCATCCTTGAGGTATTTACAAACATGCTGATGTGGCACTCAGGGACATGGTTTACTGGTAGACTTGGCAGTGCTGTGTTAATTGTTGGACTTGATGATCTTAAAGGTCTTTTCCAACCTAAACAATTCTGCGATTCCAGGCTCAGAGTAATCATCTTTAGATTCATACCTCACTTGGCTGCTGATCTTAGAATCTTTAATTGTTCATGTCCTCTTTATCCAGTAGGATCACAAGTTTCCGTGTTACCTTTTGTCTAAAGAGCCTAAATGCACAGATCTTACTAATTTTAACAGTCACTCACACTAAAGTTATCATGCTTACAGTACGTTTGCTTACAGAGCATCATGTTTACAGTACTAATAAAGGAGATAATCTTACCCATGATTATACCATGAAAAAAAAAGGATTGATTCTATCATCACACTCATCCCAGCCTCGAACTCAGCTTTGCCATTATTTACTGTTAAGTTTAGAAATTCTGCACTGGGACTGGGGAAAATCTCTCTAAGTGAACCAGCCTTGACAGTACCCTCTTCCTCATGACATTTGGTGCAGGATGAGACTGGAGATCTGGGAGATGTATACAAGACTCGAGTCAGCTGTGATGATGTGCCAGGCTTTAAAGGCTGGCATCTGAAGTCTTTTAACTTAAAAGAGTTGCATATGGCACAAGAACTGAACTTTGAGTGTAACTGCTGGCTCACTCTTAAGAGAGAAGATAAGGAGCTGGTGAAAGAATTCCCTGCAGTCACTGAGGACCAGAAAACTTTACCAGGTAAAAGCACCAAGAAGACATAAACACTGTAAATTAACTGCTTGAAAATAAATCAGTGCCACAGATATAATATAGTGCTTTGTCTGGATTTGATACCTTCAGTGGCTTTGTTGCACCTGTCTTCACATATACACTGAAACAATGCTGACCACTTAAATTTTAATTTTCCAGTTAAGTTGCATATTGGATTTTACAGTTGCTAAACCTTCTGCATGATTCTAAATGAGAAAAAATGAACAATACAATTGTACTTTTTAGGGAAACAAACACATATAAAGCCATGGAAATCATTTATTCTAGAGTTACTATTGAACTACTTATCTTACAGTAGCTTTTCTTGCTAATGTAAGTATCAGAAGTAAGCCTTATTGCACAGAAAGGCTGGGGCTTTTTTTTCCTACTTTTTTTGCCATGCTGAGAGTTCTCAGAATTGCCCTTGGAATGTGAAGACTTACAGAAAAGTCTTCGCATTTGTTCAGAAATGTTAGCACTTACACACGGGATAAAAGTAATTAGAGACATGACTGCTTTGCTAAACTAAAGTTCCAGAAGTTAGGATCCCTGAATACTCAAACCTATTCATGACCTTAAAAGAAAGTATAGTGTTACATTAGTTAAATGTTAAACTCTGCAGAACTGTACATTAAAAATGACATTTAAAAATTTTTTGGTTATTCTTTTTGTATGAGCATGAATATATATGTAATTAAATTATCTTCCTCAGAAGAAAATCTGATCTGACTGCAGAAATTCATTCATACAGGATCAATATAGAGGCAAAGAATTTATCATTTCCTTCCTTAAGTTAATAAGTGCATTTTGTAAATTTTTATGCTAGTATGTCATGTCATGCATCCAGATGCTATGTTGCATCTGTTTCTTATTTAAATTTGCATAACCTTACTCTTATTCTTTGACCTGTGTTAATTATTATCCATTTCAAGGATAATTCAGTTTTTAATTAGTTTTTAGTTTAGTTCCTGAACTAACTCAAATGAGTTTTTTGCAGACCTTGCAAAATAAAACAGAATCGAGCAGAATTTGCCTAGATTCGTGTCTAAATTGTCCAAGTCCAATTTCCTTTAAATTTCTAGGAAACTGAATGGAACACCTTCATTGAGCTTAACATGAAGAGATCAGATTCATACAGAGTAACCTGATTATTTCATTCACTGTGTAGTAGGTTTTTTTGTAGCTGCAGAAATAAAAAAAGGGATAGTCTTACTAAATGTTCTGTTGCTGTTTTATTTAAGTACACCTTGTACTTAATCAGCTTTAATTAAACTTTTTCTTTCCTTTCTGTACAGTCTATAAGTACGTTGTTTCTGTACATTTTTGGCAACCGCTGGGGACCAGAGACTTTTGCAAATGTTTATATCACTCTCTATGGCAAAAGAGGGGACACAGGTGTGAGGAAACTTCATACATCTTTAACGAAAGGAAGGAAATTTCACAGAAATGAGGTAATGGCACCGTAATGCAGTCTTACATGTGCAGGGGTTAGCACTGCATTAAGTGTCACTTAATGCTTGCTCGGAATACATCTGGCTAGATAGGCAAGAATTTGGAAACATTCACAGAATTTATCTTCCAGATATTCACAATAGACCAACGACAGTGTTATTTCTTTCCTGTACCAGAACATACCCACGTGAGCAATACAAAGCAGATTCATGGGGAGAACCTCTGTGATCATGCTTCTGACCACTTCTGTTCCAAAGTTTGGACAGAATGGGGAGTAAAAAATTGAAAAATCAGTGAAAAATTGGTTATAGAAATTTGCATGAGACTTTTACAGTCTATGATGTTTCTGAAACCACAATTCCACTTTGAAACACCAACTCAATATCAGTAAGTTTAGACAAGAAACAAAAATTCACTTAGAAAAAGAATGCAATAAACCCAGTGTTTCTAGATGACCACTATAAATAAAATTATTCTCTTGTGAATTAGACTTTCACCCACTGAACAAGGATGTTTGAAAAAACTCATGCCAAAGTGTCCATTGTCAAGGAGAGGCTTAGTTTTCTGTGAAATAATTTTATTAGATAATTTATTAGGGTAAAAGTGGAATCAGTAATGAACTGAGAGAATTTCTAAACTTCATTTCTGTGTATTTCTCAGAACTATGCCTTTATACAGAGAACAGCACTATATTGTATTTATTTTAATTTATGTTCATACATGGATTTATTTCCTAAAATATCTTAATGAAGTTAATGATTTCTGCTCACAATCTGCTGTTGGGTTCTGACTATTATTAGAAAAAAAATATTTTTTTGTCATATGAAAGTACTTTCAATATTAGTAGCAGAAAATCTGCTTCTCCAATATTATATTTTAAAAGTAAGAGGGACAACACACAGCACTTTGGCAACTACAGTATTCTTTTAGAGATCGGTTTGCTAATATCTTGGGGTTTTAATTGTTTTGACACCCAGTTCAGTTAGCTCCTACTTCTGAATTCTTTTATTTGAATTATGGTGTTAATTATATTTCTAGACATTGCTGTTCAAACCCCAGTTGTTCATAACTTTCTAACATTTAGCAGTTACCATGAGGTCCATCTGGCCCCTGGCTGGGCCTTATACAGAACATCTGGCTTTCTTACAAAAATTTAGTGGGGCATACAATTTCTTTCTTTGGATTTACATTTTTCCTTATCTTGTTTTTCTGGTCCCTATTCTCATCTACTGCTACTTGTGTTTACTTCTCTCATGTCTTTCTCTGCCTTCTCCATTCTGCTTCCCTTCCCATCTCTTATCTTTTACTCTTCACTTTGATTTAAAATTCCTCCCTTACTCTTTCCAATTTGCTCCACAATTTTTTTCATTTTGCAAGGAAAGCAAAAAGTCAGGTTTTCTGACTACCAGAGAAGAATTATAAAGCTATCTTGGAGTGAAAATACTCTTTAGATTTCTAACTTTTGTTTAGAACTATTAGCATATGTCTAAACTTGTATGATAAGCCTTAGAAACTAGATATCTGAAAGATAGAAATTTGATTAGAACCAAAATCTTGTAACAACTGACTGTCAGAAAGTTGAGGTATATAGATTTTAATGTAATATTAACTTATTGATGCAGTGATACATATTGACCAAAGATCAAATGAAATTACAATGCATCATTAATGATGAATGTAGGATTAAATATTAGTTCTAATCAGTGTGTGCTTTCTTATATTCAGCAGGGAGATGATATGTTAAACTTTACAAAGAAACAGACTTCAAAAATTTTGAATTCTCAGATGAATCCAGGCCTATATTTTCCCTGAAGTTCAAGTCAAAATTCTATGTTATTAAGTATTTTCCTGTTTTGCGGGTGGATTCATTTTTGTTGGAAGCTGTTTCTGTGAGTCATTTGCAAAAAGTGGTCATAGGACATGATGGAGAAGGCTACGGGGCAAGGATGTACCTCGAGATGGTAACAGTCAAGGAATCACAAGATTCAGACAAAGAATGGGTCTTTCCACTGTGGAACTGGCTTGATACTCATCTGGGTTTCTGTGAGACTGTTTGTGAGATTGTAACAGTTGGTAAGTTCTGCAAAACTGACCTGCCTATTTTTATATACATATATTTGACTACAGCTCTTTCAGATCTCTGCAGTATCTTCCTTTTACTGAAAATGTGAATTTTCAATTTGATCTTAGTGTTATAGCAGAGCCACATCTGGTAAGGTCAAAGTCAATGTAATTCTGTCTTGTCAATGTGTTGCATATGGAACACCTGCCTTCCAAATTAAACACAGCCTATTTCAATGAGAGATAAATAGCCAAGCTTAGGATGTGCACCTCATGGGGATAAATAGCTTACATTTTATGCACTATTTTTCAGCCTAGAATCTCACTTGAAATCTAAAGAAAAATTACTTCAGTGAAATGAGCCTAGTCTTTACCTGTGAGAGTATTCCACAGCACAAAACAGCAGTTCTGGTATTTCCGTTCATTTCCGTTCATTTCACACCTAGTATTTCACACCATGATTTGTGCAAATCTAAACCTGGATGCACTTGGCAAAAGAACACTTACAGCAGGACCTTTAGTCATTCAGAAGTAGTAAAAGATTTCTTCCTTCAATCCTGTGAGAAGAATTCAATGCAAAGGAAATGAGCTATAGAATTTTGTCCAGGGGAAGTAAGACATAAGGTGTCCTTGATTCAGTTTTGTGGTTTTTCTGAGTTGTAGAAAGTACATTTTCCTGAGCTGTTTCTCTTCATAAAATCATTTTCACTTTACCTAGACTGGTTAAAACAATTAAAATGAAGAATAACGGCAATTAATGAAGAAAAAGAGAGTGAGATAGTAATATTGATCTTCTGAAGATCTGGCAAATAATTTTGTGTGTTTATTGTAGGTTACTTGTCCGTCACACTATTACAGCACCTATTATACTACTAGGTAACATCTAGTGACAGAGTTCATTAGATTCAAAATTGTAGGCATTAGATGCCTACATGCTACATATGGCTACATGCTCTCAAATGATAAATTTACTTTAGTAACACTGATTGCTTTTAAAAGAACAATTATTTAGACCTCTAGAAGGTGACTGAATATTCTCTCAGTAATTACTTCCAAACATGACAAGAAAAATCAAAAAATGCCATTGAAACTAAATTTTAAACACAGAAAGAACATTAAGCTGCTAAATTCTTCACAAAACATATAATAAAGATATTGATGTGTTATTCTTAGTGAGCAGTTGCTATAGATACAACATAACCTGCAAAAAGAGCTTTGTTTGTGTACTGTAAAGGCTATGGTCCTGCTAGATTATGCCATTCTCTCATGCTGTCATCTTTCCTTTCTCTTTGATAATTTTAAAGGTAGAAGGTCGACTCTTAGCCCTAAATTGCCTGGAATCAACATGAAGTCATCAGGTTTCTGGATAATGGATATCACTGGATCTGACTTGAGTGGTGAAGAGGATCCAATATGCCTTTCTTTTATCTTCTGCGGCAACCTGAGTCACAAAAAGTTACCACTTCAAGTCACAGGAAAAGCAATTCAGATCAAAGTACTTCAACCTTTCTCTGTTGCAAGAGAAGCCTAAGAATCATGCAGTCAATAATCCACTTAATTCTGAGATAAATTGTTTCTTTAAACTAAACTACCAAATTGATTTTTAAGTCCTCTGTGTAGTTTGGCACAGATCATCATTTTTGTTTGTAGGTAGCAACACATGAACAATGGTTTTTGAATGAGCAAATTCTCCCAGTGTCTCATACTGAGAATGTTTAAGTGAGTGAATTGGTCCCTTGGTGCTTATCACAGTGTATACCACGCGGCAGGTACTGATTTACAGGCTTTGTTGATCTCACAAAAATCAGCAATTTGTAAGCATACAATATGCCATGGGATACTGTAGAGCTTTTGGGGCTGATGATAGAGAAGGAAGAATCATAAATGAGATTAAATGTACAGAAGGTTAATTTTTCTCTTTTCTCTCTCATGTTATTTATTCATCCCTGCCATCAGTTTCTCTGAACTGCTTTTTCTAGTATGGTTTCTCTTGTTCCCCCTGTTATTTATCGTCTCTTCCTTTTTGCTCTTAATGAATTGAATTTTATGATTGAGCTAAAGAAATAATTTGTTGTATTTTGATGCTCCTCTTTTCTTTAATTAAAGAGGAACTAAGCAGGCTAGACTAACCACAAACATGATCCAAAATGAGGAGTACTCAGAGGGTTTTTGCGAGTTATTTCCAAGAACCTCTGGTAAATACAAAAATAATATGAAGATGGAAGTGCCCTGTCAGAGGAAAGGCTGAAGTCAGATCACATGGACTTCTACTATCTGAGCATATCTAAAATGAATGAGCAGGGTTTTTTCCCCTGCTCCAAGAAGTATTGAATAGGAAAAGGCAACTTCTGTTTTCTCCCCTTTTTTTTCCTTACAGTGAAAATAAAAATTATTTTAAATCACTAATGATAATATCTAAGGCCTCCTCTGCTTTCATTTACTCAAGCAATGGTATGTCCTAGAGATGGTGTGTAATCCCCAGAAGAACTAGATTGGTATTTTCCTCAAGTATGAATGCAAGATTTTAAAGTACAGCTTCTATGATCCAGAGTGAGGATGAAGGATCTCTTGCATGTTTCCTCAAAACTTGATTAGCTTTCTTTCAAATTTGTAATTAATTGCATCATTTTTATTGTTTTAAGAAATATTTCCAGTAGTGTCCAAAGTTTTAAAAATTGACTAAAGCTTCCGTGCCTGAAAATAATCTACTGAATATGTGTAATAAATATAAACATTGTGCCTTGTTCAGTGTACAAATTTCAGCAGTGTCTGCCATTGCTTGGTCCTTAATTTCAAACCTCAAGCATTCCATCTCCTCATTTATGTTTTTAAATCAATTTTGTATTGATTAGAAAGGGGAAAAATAGTACTAGTTATAAATCTGCCCCAATTTTTTAACGACTGAAGGTTGTTCAACTGTTGCATACAGCTGCCAACTGCATTTGTTCTGGCACAATTGAAATGAGATCCATTCATCTTCTCTTTCTCCACACACAGGATGGATTGGCAGGTATTGGCTCAATATACAAAGTTCAGGTAACTGGCCCACACATTGAGCTAAAACAACCATGGCACTTAGATTTACTGCATATGAAGCACACAGGCACAAATTTAGCTTTTGACTGCTGGTTCAACCCTAAGGAAGACAAATGTGTGGAGCTGCCAGCTCTCTATGCAGATCAGGAGCCTTTGCCTGGTAAGCTATGTCCTTTTTTGTTACTGGGGTCAGGGTCTGTCTCTAGAATACCAGTATATCTCTTTTGGGCCGAAAATGCTGTGTGAAGATTTCCATAAGAATTTGATATTAAGGAATGTGATGGTTTTGCACATGCATTTACCACAAAAGAGAAATCATTGGTATGAGGATTATGAGAGATGCTCTTACTGCTGATACCAATCACAGTATTTGGCTTCTTTCACATTAGATGATGTTCCAGTTTTGGCTCTTGATTATTTATTATCTCTTCAAATTAATGCTATGTCAGCTGAAGATGACTACAAAATATAATCTACTGTCTTCATATTCACGAATCATTTATTGTCTCTTCGTATTCACAAAGAAATATATGTGATCTAGAAACATAGTAAAGAAGGAAAGAATTGCAGACCCTCTATGCAACAAAAGTAGAATTTTTCAAATGCCACACAGCCAGCAAAGAGATATCCAAGAATTTCAATTACACTGGTGTTTTACTGATGTTAATGAGAAATTCATAGCACAGCAAGTGATACTCTACAAAAATATACATTAAGTTGCATCTTTCTCTGTTGGTAGTAACACGTGTGAATGATATGATGCCAGAGAGATAATTAAGTGATTTCTGCCAACGACCCCCCACTGCTCCCCCTAGAACAACCAAATGTATACTGATAACTTGATCACTAGTACTTAAGGACAAGCTTCCCATTTATTCAGCTCATTAGAATAAAGAGGATTGATGGAGAGAGTAAAGATCATATATTGAGGCTTTTAGTGCCAGTTAAGAGGTTTATTGCTGGAGGCTATAGTACAAAGAGTGTTCTGCTTAAATGGAAACTAATAGAAAAAGATAGAAGCAGCCCAGAAAAAGAAATAAAATACACCACATGGACTTCTGCAGACCATTCTCTAAGGAGAGTTTCCTAGATATTTCATCCAATTTAAAGTTGCAACTTGAAAAAAACCAGCAAAGACCCTTTAAATTTGTGGTTTTGTTTGAGTTTTCTTAATTAAAAAAAAAAGTCACCTTGTATTAATATACTGAAATACCTTACCATTTTAGACTTTTGATCCATCAGATTCCAAAGAACATTGGATGTTGGATGTAATATATGCTGGATGTACAATCATGAGTACAGTAATTCTAGACCTTATTAAAAGGCCATATTTTCCTAATTTATTTAAGAAAAAATGAGAACTGTAAATATGAAAAATTATTTTCTGAATTCAAACTTGTTAATTTTTTTACTGCAAACAAAACATACAAAAATTAAAAAAAAAATAATTCAAGAATACACCTCTCAAAGCCTCTATTATGCTAAGAGCCAAATGGAGATACTGTCTGAAAAAATTCTGATATGTGAAGTAATTCATTATTGAGATATATTAGAAATTTAGTGTGTTTTGCTTGGAAAATTTCTGGGAAAATATGTGTATATGCTCTCCCTCAAAAATGAATCCATAGATGGAACTATCTACCAACCTAGAAAGTTTCTCACAAACCATTTTGTGGAGTCCAGTGATTTCCAACTGGAAGTGTTAACATCACTTTTATTCTTCGTGGTCCCAATACTGCTTCAGTCTAAAATTTTTTCTTTGTTATATTCTGGTTTTATTCACAGACACACACAAAAGAAATACTAAATAATAATAATAAATAATATGTATTTTATATCTTTAATTTATGGGGTTTTTTTCCCCTTTTAAAATGACCATTAGGTGATCTCTTTCAGTTTTACAATGTGTTGGCTTACATATTAAAGATGTAAGAGAAATAGAGAATTTTTATAAATAGGGTTGGGAAGAGACAAAGAATGACAAGCTTGAACAGAATACCTTATCTTAGTAGATTTTTATTGTTGGGGTATTCTGCTCATACAGAACACAATCAGAATGCTCCCAAACTCAGCCCAAAAACTTTTATCCCCTTTCCCAGCATCCCTTTTCTCTTATGACTCCTTTCATAGGGGCTACTTTGTATACTTTTATTTCACTTAAATTGTGGAAAATTAATAGGAAATATTTGCTATGACTACATTGAGCTTTAAATTATGCATCAATAGACTCAGCAGATTCAGCTGAAAGTACTGAGTCAGCAGAAACTCTATATACATTTCTAAGCTAAGCTCATAATTCTGTATATTAATGATTCAAATATTAATGGACAAAAGCAGTAACAACATGAGCACTGTGATTTCTAATCTACCCCCACAGAAGTGGTCAGACACATGGACCAAAATGTTTTGATCTTATTCATAGTAGCCTTTTGACTTCAACAAATCTGCTTACATGGCCCAGTTACACAAACAAGGAACACTTGGAATGAACAACACAGAAACTTTGTATCCTAAGTCCCCTGAAAGCAAAATGCCATTGGCTAAATGCTAACCAAAATGCTCATGTGTTTTTAACCATCTGTAATTCCAGAAAGATCAAGTCTGCATAGCTGTGCTGACTTTAATGCAGCTATGTTCTCTTTTACCTGGCAGTGCATATTGACTCCCTTGAAGAAAGGAATGAGATTTGTTAGGGTCCCAGTCTAGGAAAAGTCTTAGTTTACGTCTTATCATCAAACATGACCAATACCATCAGTTATAAGAACTTTCCCAGCCCTTAGTTTAAATTATTAAAAAAAAAAAAAAAAAAAGAAATAGTCCCAGAGGGAGTCCCTGAAGCAGAGTGCTGCAGTGAAATAAAGCCACATTTAAGCAAACAATTTTTTCTCAGACATCATACTCATGAAGTAAAAGGTAAAGAGAAAAGAATGCATTTCAGAAGTTTATTGAAATGAGCACACTTTTATTAGCAGACTTATACAGCCCTTATTATTTAAAGAATCCTTTTAAATATTAATTTTACAGTCTATACAAAACCACTCTTTAAAACCATTAATCCTGTTTTGGGACCTTTTTATTTTAGAAATAGAAAGAAATAGCTATATAAGATGTCACAATATTTGAATTCAGACCTTTTGATTATAACACTCAACATGAATAGCACCAACTTGTGAAAAGAGCTGTAAGAAAAGCTTAAAATAAATATCCCCAGAACACTTTTTTTTTCTCTCCCTGTTTTCCTATCACCTACGCATGAAACTAAATGACAGCTTTAGCTTCTGGGTTCATTGAATCATTCTTAAACCTACTAGAATTTTCTCATAATTATAATCTTTTTAAAGAATGTACAGTTTGCTTGAATAGACTATTTCTATCTTAGAAAAATTTTGATTGAAGAAGAAAAATATACTGAGAATATCAGATGTTTCCAGGATGTATACTTAGATATTCATGTATCCCATGATGTACATTAGACTGAAGTACATGTTTCAGACTTGAATAATGTGTACTTCCGTGCTCTCTAGCTTGTACTGTCAGCTGTGAATCTGAAAGTGCTTTGTTTCTTCTCGATTTCGTGTCTGTCTAAAGCACCACTCCCCTCCTTTGCACACACCAATTGCCTGGGAAAGCAGATGTTGTAGAGCCAGCCAAGTTCCAGGGAGGGACAAGAGGCAGAGTGAGGCTGGAGGACTTTGTCCAGCATGTAAATATCACATAGTCTAGACGTTGTCTATGTTTTACTGCTACAGTGGTGAAGATTGTGAGAAAAAGGGCTGATAATTTGTGGTAGTCAAAGATAGCTTAGGACTTGTAAAATGCTGGATTTTAAGGCTGCTCGGTTCTTAAAAAAAAAAAAAAAACGTCTTCGTGTTTGTGATAAAAGAGTTTAAGAGATAATACAAATGTGTTTGAATACGTTCTTGGTATGTGTGCATTGCTCATCATCTGCATCCCAAATGTGATTCTGCATTTTACAGTGGAGAAAAATATTGTCCTT
The DNA here is from genome assembly GCA_013398275.1 of Promerops cafer. Lineage (NCBI taxonomy): Eukaryota > Metazoa > Chordata > Aves > Passeriformes > Nectariniidae > Promerops > Promerops cafer. The sequence continues at coordinate 3,530,246 of VZSE01006029.1, read as the reverse complement.
ATGAAAAATATTAGGCAGTTGTGTTTTACAAAGGTGTTGCTACGAGAGCAGAGCTTTTATTCTTGGGCTGAAGAAATGATGCCTGTGGTTGGAAGCAGAGGAACATTTAGACTATCTAAGTTTAGATTCCTGAGTTCTAGTGTCTAGAATGTGTGGGAACCCATCAGAGGTGTTTTCTATAGCACCTGCCTTCCTCTGCTGACTAGATAAGGATCTCAGTCCTAATATAGCCACCAAACTTAGATTCCTAAATTGACAGTACCAGCTCATAACACAAATGAGCCCAAATGAACCCACTATACAAATGATACTTATTATTATAATCTGAATTAGGGCACACAACACCAGAAGGAAAATAAAATCCATCCCTCAAAAACCCTTCTTATTTTGTCCTGGGGTCCTTGTTGTTAAAATGATGCAAATAACAGTGAATAGTGAGATTGTAACCTGCTTCTGTTTAAATGTTTCCTTGTTCCTTGTTTCCATTATAAACTCAGGGGTTGAAATAGGTAATTTAAAAAGTGAACATAAGAGATTTCCATGAAGTTTCTTTGCCATGAATTCAGTCTGGTTTTATCTGCATCACTTCCCTATGTATTGTGACAAAAAGAGGCAAGGAAGCAGAAGCTCTGTATGGGGGGCACAGGTGTCTCTTCTAATCTCTGTTCTATGACCATAGCTGAGAAACTCAGGAATGGTTTCCCTTAAACTCAAAGTTCACTTATCTCACCTGGATTTGCGGGCTATTATAGCATTAATAGAAGGTTCTTTGGAGAATGATACAAAATGTCAGGAGGCTTTTCTATTTATGTGTTAAAGCTGATGTTGAAAGAATTTTTAATTCATTATCTTTGTTTCATATTAACATATTTTAACTTAAGAACGTTGTGATAGTATTATGGTCTAACTAGTGATAAATAAAAATAGAGGGAGGGAAAATCAAAGAAATATCAGTAAATAATCTTAGAAAGAAAAAATTAGACTTTCTGAAGAGGATGCAAGTATGGCTTTTTTCTTAAACAGGAATTTCCTGCCTTATATGGAAGGGGAAAATACACAAGAGTTCCTGTGCCCCAAACAGCAAGCAGTAGCTCTTATTTTCTGGGAGTGGTGTCAGAGCAGAGCAAATCTATATTCTCTGGATTGCCATCCTGTTGTGCAGCAGGAATGTGTTTGGTTACGTATGTCACCAGAACTGTGGTACAGTTGTTTGGTGGTACAGTATGGGATTGGGGTGAAATCTGCAATGGTTTCTACCAAGAATTGGTATATAATGTGGGTGTCAGGCAAGAGGACGAGTGTTTTCTCCTGCTGATTCTTTGGATGTATTTTGTCCATTTTTTCTGAAGTTGTAGAATATGAAATCTGTTTGCACATGGGAGACTTGAAGAAGGCAGAGGCCACTGGAGAGGTTTATCTTTGTATACGAGGAGAAAAAAGTGACTCAGGGAAGCGATGGCTTAACTCGAAAAACAGCCTGATCACTTTTGCTAGAGGGCACGTAAAATAATGCAGAAAAATATAACTGAATCTGTGAGTGTCTTTTTGTTAGAACTTATCTTTTCAGAAAACCTTTCATGGGTGGAGTATGTAAAATATTAATGATTTATATTCCATATAGTGATTGTCTCCATAGCTAACATATTGTTTTTAAGCATCATCACTGTTGTGCTACAGTAAAACAGTTACGGTGATGAAGTAATTTTGAGTTGGACTAAACAATCTCTAAGAGTTCTGTTTTAATATTTCAGGCTTTTAAGGGCAGGGAGGCATCACTGCTCTATTAAAATATACCTGATTGTTAGAACTGATAACATTTCTGTAGGATAACTTGCATTTGTAACCACTCCATCTAAAGTAGTCTGTGAAATTTCCTCGTTAACTTCCCAGAACACTATCAGTGCTCCAAGAAGACTCCTATTTTTTCATGTTTCAAGTTTTTCCACTCACTTCTTGCTTTTTGTTAAACATATTGTTGCTTTTTGAGATTAAATGGCTTTTCCTAGAAGAGTAATTCCTTGAGTAGTTATTGGCATAAGAACAAAGGAACTAAACCAGACTTCAGATCAAAAGGAAATATCTTTCATATCAGAAGAACATGTCTAGCTGACACTTTATTAGACCCTAGTATTTAGAATTTCAGCTTGGAATTTTTTTTGTTCTAAGGAAATAAGGAAATCATTGTGAAGTACCTAGAAATCTTCTTTTGGGGAGGGTGAGAGAGAATATTTCACTGTTGCCAGCCAGCCTAGTGTAGTTTCTTCTCTGGTGCAGAAAGCTAGAGAAATGTACTTGATATATGTTTCATTTATTCTTTACACACACCTGTGTTTATTTTGTCTGCTTTTCTTACTATTTCTAAAGATTCTAGGAGATTCAAGGTTTTTGTATGAAAAGAAACTCAGATCCTAGTCATTATGTCCTCTGTATTTTCTTTCTCCATTGTGGAAGAGAATATGCATGCCCAATGTCATGCTCGTCAAGAACTGATCAAACTGGTAGCTCAGAGTCCACAAGTTAAATCTGAAAATAATGACAGGATAGTAGAGCTCATTTTGTTTGAAGGAGTAATGTAGGAGGTTGTACAGTTTAGTCTTTTTGATGATAACAGATAATAGTCCTGTGTGGTATGTCTTAAGGATACTGTCTTAGAGAAATCTGAACAGCAAGACTGCCTGCTGCAATGGATAAGGTATCAGTACAGACTGGAAGGGGGACAGATTCCTGTTTCTTTCAAAAACCCAAACTGTCCCGACCTTTTAAAAAACTCTTTATTTTATAAGAATGTGTTACATTTTTGCCAAGAATAAAACTTGTAGAGAAAAATCTGAACAATAGCACTTGACTTCTGTGAATACTCACTCCTGTGGAAGTACCACTCATCTGCAAATTCACAAGGACTTTTTCTGTATAATCCAGATTCTGTGTCAGTTTTTGAACAGGCTTGTTCAGGCTTGCTAAATCCTTCCTCTGAAATTCTAAGGGGCTTTTCTATATCCTGGGCTATAAGACCTTAATCTTCATCTTATAGAAAAGATTTTGAGTAACAGCTCTTTGAGTATTCACTCTGTTGCAGTTCTCTTTACTCCAATTTACCCTCAAATGAAGAATGCTCTGTTCTTAGTCATTGCTCTTTTTTTCTAGATGATTCTTTTGATCAATATTATTCTCACAGACACTGAAATTCTGGACTGTGTATAACTATGGGAACAATGCAAGGATTTTATTATTTTTTTTATTATTTATTATTAATT
>VZSE01006029.1:3463696-3526906 GCA_013398275.1 Promerops cafer | reverse complement strand
TTTTTTCAAACCCACAAACTAGTCCTCAACTGTTATATTCAAACTTGCATTTTCAGCCCAACTTTCCAAGACAACTGCTTCAGTGTTCAACAGAACAACACATGAAGTCACATGAAATAAAAGTCTTAGCTGTAGAGAGTTAATTTTGCAGCTTGTTTCTCAAAAGATTAGATGAATCCTTTAATAAATAGTATGTTTCCAAACCTCATTTCTTCAGTCCCAGTTAAAAAAAGCCAACGAATTTGCATTTTAAGCAACATGTGTTCCCATTGTTGGTGCACACACTTATGTGAGCTTTCCCAGAGGTTATGAAGATGACTGCTCAAAGAAGAGGAGCATATATAGGCAAGAGGGTGATTAAACTATAAAGATTTATGGTAGGGAAAAAAGGAAAGACTCCATGAAGTCTATTGATCATTCAAGTCTGTTGTATGTAGAAAATTTGACCTATTGTAGAGATGATTTCAAGGAGGCATCCTAATACCAAAAGCACAGTGGCTGAAATCTTCACAGATGCCATTCACTTAATTCCCATTTACATGCCTAATTCCCACTAAATTAATTGTGAATTTTAGTGAAAATTAAATTGCTCCAGATTTTCAGAATTATTAGACATCTAATATTTATCAGTTTCATTGCAAGTTAGGTTCTGGACCAAAGCAACTTTAAGCACACTAGGATTTGGTTATTTCAGTCCATGAAGGTATGAGAAATGAGAACTTTTTTGCTAAAATGAGTATCTGATGTTTCCAAAATTACTTCCTACTAAATACAGAGGCATTCTGAAATTCGTAATTCATAGTATCAACTAGATAAGAAAATATGAGCTATAGTACATAATATTTAATTATGAAGTCAAAGACAATAAAATGGCATAGATGAGATAAATTTGCTTCCATCAAGGTACAAAACAATGATCAGACACATCAGGCTAAACTGATAAATTCTCAAAACCAGAGCCCTATTAAGTTTAACTAAAATATCATTTTGACTATTTTCATATTGCAGGTGGATATTTTCAAAATCAAATCTGTATACCTTGGCAAGTTGAATCCAGTTTGTGTTGGATTTAAAAGTCTAAGAAAAGGTCGGTAATTTTTTCAGTTAATGTAAGGTAATAATGATATAGATTATTAGATTTAGGTGATCCTAGTATGTCTGAAATTTAACACAAAAGTGTTTTTAAAAAAATTTTAGAAAATATGAAATTGATTTCCATTTTCTGCTGTTCTTTATTTCTTTTGGATTATACATGTCAAGTATCCAGATCCAGCTTGGTTTTACTAAAACGTGCAAGTGATTCCAAGGAAATGTTGTGAGAATATAAAATGGTAAAATTATATACTAAACTTTTTTCCATTGAAGTTTCTCTTTTTATAAGCACAGTCAACAAAGCTTTTGTTTTTCAGGAAGCAATATGACCTCATGCGTTTAAAACTTTTGTCAATTTCGTCTTCCTGTACATTTTTAGATGATGGATAAGTAAAAAAAATAATTTATTTTTAGGGCTGTATGCTTCTATGTAAAGATAAGAACATGAAATTGGTTCGTTAGATTGAGAAGTGGAACACAGAAGAAAGGTTGTTCTGGCCTCACAGGTTCTTTCCTTCTAATCCATGCAAAATATTTTTTAAGGGATCCTGCATATGTGAGGTTGACAGGCAGATAAAAAGGCTGTATTCCTGCAGCATTTTTTCTCATCCTCCTTCTGACTCCAAAGCAGCTATTGTAGCTAAAAAAAAATTTCTTATTTCTTGAAAATAATACTAACAGCAAAGAGTATCATGAAATGGTATTTTATTAAATCCTTTGGCTACAATTTTGGCCCATTGTTTTTTAAAGGCAACAGAACAGAGATTCTACTGGTATTTTACTCCTGCAGATAATGTTGATAATGGAAATTATTGTTCCAGAGTATGATAACCTGAGCCTCTTGTTCCTTCTTCTTTTCTAAAAAACCCCCAAGATTACAAAATTACTCTGTAGGTTAAACTCAGACTCAGAAAAACAGGCTGGGAGACTATTTCCTAGATGGTAACATTAAAATGAACAATCAAACTTTCATTCACTTCAGCAAGACTGGGAGTGTAACCACATTTACCAAGACTCAGAGATCTGACTCTACAATTGCTTTGTTTCCAATGAATCATGGTCTCAAATCAAGATAAAACTAGCTGAAGTTTGTTCCTTATTATATAGAATGGAACCTTCCCAGAAAGAAAGCTATGTGTTGAGTGGATTTTCTGATGGCTAATGTCATAGAAACCCTGATCCTTTTTCCATTAGGACATTGATAATGTAACTTCCTATTGGGGTTTCTTGTGTCTAGAGATTGCATACAGAAGCCTTTCCATACTTTGAGATGTAATAGATCACTACAGCAAATCTATCCCTACATTTAATTTCACAAGATCTGTAAAAACATTGACTATTCTGGAGTGTAGTGGAATGATAGAAACACATGCACATAGCCAGTATATTTTCAGAAGTTTTATTCCCTTAATAAGTCTGTCAAAAGAAAACCTTTTATTGATTCAATGAAGGTAGAAACTTATGACTGCATACACAGAATATTTTATTGCTTAAAAGGTATAAATTAATAATGTCCTATTTATTTTCAATCAGATGGGGGGTTTTGGAAAAATTTGTTATAAAAGAAGTCTTCTACCTTTTTTCTACATGTTTTTTTTCACAATGGGTGGATCAAAAAACGCTCCAAGGAAGATTTTGTAGAAGTCACAATTCTGCTCAAAGGTAATACAAGAAGAAGTGTCCTTCGTTTCCATGACTCACTCCTGCATGGCAGAGCAGATCACAACTGGCATGAGGTTACTTCACACCGTAGGAAGAACCCAGCACTGATACCCCAATGGTGAGGGGCACGGGCCTGGACCAAGGTGAATCATCCCTTCTGTAAACAAAGGTGAAGAAATTATGCCTGGGATGGAGAAATTTGAAATGGCAGTTTTGAAAGATTCTCCTGTGGCAGGACATTTCCCATCTGTGGAACAATACAAAGAGAAGAGGCATGGCCTCTGCATGAGTGTGACAGGGATCTGTGAAGCCACTGGCATGGTCTTCTACCCCTCCATGGGACTAACAAGTGTAATGAGGGGTTTGCAGCTTCATTGACTGAATTTCCTGTGCTAGATCCAGCACTACCAGGCAATATAATCTTCTGGTTTATACTGCCTTATAACAGATATGGGCTCTAAATATAGGTTTGCTTTTACTGCAGAAACATCTGTGACATCTCTTCCCATGGAAAATTTAGATACAAAAAATAGAGGATGATGGCAAACATGGGTGTACTGCACACAAGTACCAGAAGACATTCTTAACATGCAAGTTGTTGCATTTGGAAGAAAAGGGAAATCTCCTGCACAGAAAGTTCAAAATCTAAGTGATACTCCCTTTTTGGTTGGTTTCTTTTCTATTTCATACAAGTCTTAACAAATAGTATCAGTAAAATAAGAATTGTAGCCAATATTTATGACATTATGTGGACTGGTTGGTTGTCAGAGTTAATGTTTATACCTGTATGTCTTAAATAAACACAGCTTGGAGAACTTCTCACTTGTGGGCCAAAACATATCACTCAGGAACACTGTCTTGAGGAAATGCCAAATTTGATGTGAAAAACTTCATTAACTTTGAATTAAGTGAGGAGAAAAGAACTGGCCTTGAAAATACAGAATTCAGTTATACATTTCCTTCCTTTTGTTGTGTTGGCCTATGCTCTGCAACGAAGTCCCTCAGTAAAAAACAGACATAATTTATGATACAAATGTGAGTCCAAATTAACTTGCACTCTTAATAGGACATCCTCACCCTAACACTAACCTCATTGACTAATTTTTTTACCTGTTGTATTTATCTTTTTATTGAGTTTAAAGTATGCCATGCAAACTGTTGCATACAACATATAGTTAATTTTTACTATTTTTTTTCCTAACAGTTGACCACTGGTGATACTGGAGATACAAAAAAAGTCTCCTTTGTGTCATGTGGTCCATCCTTGAGAAGAGGAATTAAACTTCGCAAGGTATTCCAAATATAACACATGTAAACTTGCAGTATTTTTCAGCATAGCAGTAAATAACTTTTGTTGAGACACAGATGGTCTCAGTTACCTGGTATCTACAGATGACTGCCTACAGCTTGCAGACCTCTTTGTGGGCAGCTCGACCTTGTTTGCACCTGCTGAAGGGCATAGTGTTATAGCTCTTAACTGGTGTGCAGACCCACGATGCACAGTTCATTGTTACGTGGAAGGCAGTGTTTCCTGCTGGTGTTAGGAAATAATTCCTGCATGGAAATACTGAATCTCCAGACTCAAACCAACCTACCTGTGGAAGCCAATTAAGATAATATTCAGTATCTATTCTTTGCAATATGGCCATCAGTGGACCTTAAACCTCTGATTGTAGTTTAATAAGTCTTTAAGAATTCTCATAAAGAGGAATGGAGAAAGGACTTAATGCTGTCAATCCTAAAATAGAATTAGAATTTAAAAGTATACTTAATACTTAAACTTGAAGATTAATTCAAAGAAAAATTGTGTCAGTGCCTATAGGCAAGGGCAAAAAACCCCATTGTGGACATAACACTGAATTAATCTGATGTAGAAGAATGCTTTCTTGAACTGAGCCAGAGTCCCTTAACCCGGCAATGGATTTGAAAGATCAAGGTGATTCCTTAAATGCATAAAGACTCCAGAAACTGTTCTGATGAGAAATGCTAAGGACAGCTGCATTCCAGGCTGTGAATGGGCTTGTGGCACTCAAAGGAACGTTGAGTCTGAATTCGAGCTCCTCTGGGTATAGAGGAGGAGTTTATCTTACATTGTCTCCCCGAATGTGTTCTGTATCAGATAATGCTGTAGTCTCAGTTTAGGCTATAAAAATGGAAAGAATAGGTAAACAAAGCTAATTTCTCATTTTAAATATGCATCTCCAGGCCATTTGATATAACATTCCAAAAATATTTTGTCACTACTTTTAATATATCCATTGTCGTAAAATTGGACTTCACCCTCCAGACCTGGTGGCTCAAAACATGGCAGAAAACTCATAAAAGTAATAGTTTGCTTTCTGCTTTCTTTTCCAAAACACCGCTATGCAACCAGCTAAGTGATTTTTTGTCTGTACATTCAAATACTTCACAATTCATTTAACAGTTGGTTTATTAGTAGCTATAAATTGTTACAATCTACAAGAAGTCGGTGGGTTGCTGTAGACCTAAGTAGTCTCTTGTATGCATGTGCAACCCACAGCATAAGCCACAATAACATGTATTGCTTTTGCCACTAATATGCATATAATATCTAATACTAATTTATTAGTCTATTCATAAATTAGTTATTCAGGAAGCATAATCTAAAATGTAATAAGTTGGTCTCACTCTAGTAGGATTCTTACAGTGCAGCAGAAAATAGAGATGTTGTACGCAAACAGAAAAATTACAGGCAGCAGTCAGGATGCGTAAGCTTACTGTGAACCAGTGGTCAAACCCAGCCCCAACTAAATATAATTCCCTTCTTTGATTTCTTTTTAAGTGAAAGAAGTAATATTCAAAGTTCTAGAAATTTCTCAGAAACATAGATGAAACTGCAAAAAGGAGATAAAATCCCTACGTTCATTTTGCTGCTCTCTGTCTTCTCTATTTTGATATTTACAGAGTTCTTCCAAGTACCAGAGTTTTTCCTGTTACCTCCTACAGTTTTCTGCAACATTCTGTAGTGAATTATATAACCTTAGGAAAATTTATTCATTTTCTGTAACTTCTGAAGATTTATGTACTATAGAATGAGTACCTATTTCTTGCTCAAAAAGAGTTTCTGATCTTTCCTAAAATAGAATACAAACCCATTTTCTACGTTTGTTTGGAATATAGGAACACTATATGATTTGAAGATGAAGTTCACACTAAGATGTAATCTTAGAACTAGCAAGAATTTGTCAGGTGTGTTTTATTTTAAGGCCAAAGTCTGCATAAATTTGCACACTTCATTTTTATGAGTCCAGTTTCTGCAGGCTGTCTGCCTGCATATGCAGGTAAACAGTGCAATTTTAAGACAGATAGGAGTTTGTGATATGTATTGATATTTAGTTAGGATTGCACATATTGGTAGAAGTTAGGGAGAAATATTTTTGCGTAAGAAGAATTTCTACATTTAATATAAAAAAATTGTTATTGTAAGTGCAAAAGATAGGTAAATAGTGGGCTGCAATTTTAGTGGAATTTAATACTACCTAAATACAAGTGCCTTTTATTCAAGTAATCAATGGTTTAAGTCTGGAAATGGTCATGGGGTATTGTTTACTTTTATCTGGAAACCCTGTGACTGATCTTGTAAAGCACTGGGTGGAATGAATAAGCAATAATTGAAAATGTTAAGTCATTGCATTTCTAAGAACTCAAGGGCAAGACAGTCTGACAAAATTTTTAAGAGTGGAACTGTCAAATTCACAATAATTTAATTTATCTCATTCAATTATATAAATATTTATACATCTCAAAGCTTGCAGTTTAAATCTGTGTGAGCAAACTTGTACTCAGGATTTCCAAACACTTGTATGTGTATTCTGTGTGATGAGCACAAACTTTTGCTGTTGCAGCTGCTGTCAGTAGTGGAAAGAAATGACTACAATAATTTTGGGAATCTCTGCCTAAGAATTCCAATTACTTACTGTCCTGATGAAATTAAGTTTTTGTTTCTTTTTGTTTCCTTTTGTTTTAAATGTCTTGGATATGCTATTTCTATACAAAGAGGTTCTGAAGATTGAAGAAACTGTTTCTGCAAACTTGCAGTCATTAGCTATTTATGAAGTTCAATATTGCATGTAATAGTTACCAGACATGTTTCTGCATCTACTTGATAGATTTTCACTCTGTATTTTATAACCTGACCTAGGATAGAGTGCATGATCTGAGTTGACCTCCTGTGAATCTGATTTCCACCTTGACCCTCTCAGTGAGGATATGTGAGCTCCTAAAAACCTCTAAACCTCTTCCTTAGCTGGTTTGGAGGTTCTAAGTCCACAAACTTGGAACCTAATTTCTTCACTCTCCAATAAATATTTAAATTCAAGTAGAACAAAGCTGGACCTAAGCTTGCCCATTCTATTGAAATTCATTTTTCAAATAACTTATTTCCACAGGCAGCCCTGAAAGCCACTGGACACCTAATTTCTGCCAACTTTGAAAATCCTACCTGAGATATAGCAAGTTCATTTAAAAAAATAAAAAATAGCAAAGCAAATGTTTTTGCAAAATGGGCATATGCTATTAAGATTGATGTAACTGTATTCATTCATTTGACATTCGGAAATTGCAAGCACATACAGGTCAATTTAAGCTGTATCTCTCATTGGTTCTTTACAAATGGGTCCTATGCTTGTGTTGATATGCAATGAAGAATACACCTATGAACATCAGGCTGCATAATTAGAAGCTTGAAGAAGCTGCTGCAACTGTTATGCAGAATCAGATAGCTGTCATAAACTGTGTGCAGGAGTTAGTAAAAGAAGAAATGTCAGTTTCTACTGGGATGGAAATAGGAGATTAAATAATTCAAATAAATGAATTTCTTTCTCTGATTCTGCCTGCAGCTTTAGCTAAAAGACCTGGACGCTAAACAAGAATTGGGCATTCACACTGAAGCCCCATGTCTGCTTGGAGAAGATGGATCTGAGACCGTGACAGCTTGCTGGGGTCAGGCCAGACCAGCCACCACTCAGGGGTATGCTATTGAAATGAAAAATAAATGCATGCATGCACGCACACAGAACTGTAAACGGCCTAATAGGATGAACACAAGGCACAAGATTGCAAAGCATTTTATATATATTAAAAAACACTCAAAATTACTTTTAACTATTCATTCAATAAACTGTGGGATCACAGAATCACAGAATCACAGAATCACTAGGTTGGAAGTGACCTTCAAGATCATTGAGTCCGACCCATGCCCTAACACCTCAACTAAACCATGGCACTGAGTGCCACATCCAGTCTTTTTTTAAGCACATCCAGGGATGGTGACTCCACCACCTCTCTGGGCAGACAATTCCAGTACTTTATCACTCTTTCCATAAAAAACTTTTGCCTAATATCCAGCCTATATTTCCCTTGGCGCAGCTTGAGACTGTGTCCTCTCGTTCTGGCAGTTGCTGCCTGGAGAAAGAGACCAACCCCACCTGACTGCAGCCACCTTTCAGGGAGCTGTAGAGAGTGATAAGGTCACCTCTGAGTCTCCTTTTCTCCAGGCTAAACAACCCCAGCTCCCTCAGTCGTTCCTCACAGGGCTTGTGCTCCAAGCCCCTCACCAGCCTTGTTGCCTCCTCTGGATGCGCTCAAGCGTCTCAACGTCCTTCCTAAACTGAGGGGCCCAAAACTGGACACAGCACTCAAGGTGTGGCCTCACCAGTGCCAAGGACAGGGGAAGAATGAATTCCCTGCTCCTGCTGGCCACACTATTCCTGACACAGGCCAGGATGCCGTTGGCCTTCTTGGCCACCAGGGCACACTGCTGGCTCATGTTCAGTCGGCTGTTGACCAGAACCCCCAGGTCCCTTTCTGCCTGAGCACTGTCCAGCCACACCATCCCCAGCCTGTAGCACTGCAGGGGGTTGTTGTGGCCAAAGTGCAGGGCTCAGCACTTGGAATTATTAAACTTCATCCTATTGGACTCTGCCCATCCCTCCAACTGTTACAGGTCCCTTTGCAGAGCCCTCCAACAGATCGACACAATTTACTGATAAAAGACAAGACATCCATGTCATCAGTAAAAATACCGAACAGAGCTGGCCCCAGCAGAGGCCCCTCAAGGACTCCACTGGTCACTGGCCACCAGCTGGATGCAGCACCGTTCACCACCACTCTCTGGGCCCGGCCATCCAGCCAGTTCCTAACCCAGCAAAGAGTGCTCCTGTCCAAGCCGTGGGCTGGCAGCTTTTCCAGGAGTGTGCTGTGGGAGACAGTGTCAAAGGCCTTGCTGAAGTCCAAATAGACAACATCCACAGCCTTTCCTGCATCCACCAGGTGGGTCACTTGGTCACAAAAGGAGACCAGGCTGGTCAAACATGACCTACCCCTCCTAAACCCATGCTGGCTGGGTCTGATACTCTGGCCATCCTGTAAGTGCTGTGTATATGTATCTAGTTAAAGCATCTTCTTCTGTTTTCAAACAATTGACATATATTGTTTTCACTAGACCAAATACCAATTTGAAAGTCTGAAAAACTCACAAAGCCCAGTTAGTATATTTGAATGGCAGTTTTCAGAAAATGACTGATTTACACTTAATGAGGGACTAATTCACAGATTAGAAAAAGGCAGGTGCAAAGTCATGCAGAGTTTTTTGAGGTATTTTTTCTAGCCCCATTTCTGCCCCCAAAGCCATATTTCATTTCATCATTGTATTTAAAATATGATAACATCTTCCTTTGTTCAGATTACATTTTATAAAAAATGTAGAAAAGAATTCTCATTCATTACACTCTGTGAACAGAAGTCTTAGTTAAAATATTTAAAGCTTTTTGCATGTAATATCTAACTGGAGGCTAGACTGCAAATGGAAATATATCTTAAGAGTCTGTTATAACATTTAATTCTTCACAGAACCCATTAAAAATCCTCTGTCATGCTGCCTCAAGGAATACGTACTGTCTAACCCATCAGACAAAAGTCATGGCAAGCCATCCTTTGTTGTGAAAAATAATAACAATGCATATTTTTTATAAATAGCTGAGCCATTTTTGCTGAACATATTAAATAATGTTGGCCATAATTCTCAAAATATGAGATTGAAACACAGTTCAGCTGATTGAAAACAAAAAGTGATTTTCATCATCTGTTATGTCTGTGTATTTTCCTTGGTAAAATGTTAGAGTTGATAAGTCCTAACTCAATTTAAGACCTATAATTCCTACAAGGACTCCTGTTTTTTTTACAAAGCAAGATAAAATCAGTCTGAGTTTTTCAGGTGATTCCAGAATCCAGAAGTAGGATATTTTCTCTTTCTATAATGCAAGCATGGATTGTTGACTGATTCATAAAGGACATTTTATCCCTAATGCTGTAGCGTGTGCTGTGAGATAGCTAGCAATCTCTGTGAAACTCAGAAAACTGATGTCAATTCCTATAACTAAATACCTTGGTCTTGAAATCAATCTTGTACCTGAAATATTTTGGTTTATAATGTTTGAAAATGACATTGCTAACAATCTCATTTGGTAATGTCTTGTGTCACTGATTTTTCATGGCAGAAGTCCTTTATTTGATCAATGTCCATACAGGAACACTGCCTGCATCAGGAACTGATGCAGACATATTTATCACAGTATTTGGAGAGTGGGGAGATTCCTGCAAAAGGGCACTAGGGTACTCATATTTTGAAAGAGGACAGGTTAGTTCTGAGTCATTTTGCTTACATGTTTGTTTGATGTATTTAATTTTATTATTTTCTGATACCATATTTCTTTCCATTTATGAAATACCAGCATGGATGATACACTCTGGTAACCTGTGGAAATAATGTGTTTCTTCCTAAGTATAGGCATTTTACATGAATTGAGATTACAGTTTAGGAATAGTTTGAGTATCAATAAATTTAAAATACATGAACTATCAGTAAATGTTCTTAGAATCTGGAACTGTATCCAATGATATATAAAATTCTATGACTTAATTTTCACCTAATTGTGAAGCTAATATAGAAATATCAGGGCTATTTCCTGTGACTGTGCCTTTAATATTTTTTTATCTGCCCAGATAGAGTTGAAAGAAAGATTTTTAAATGTGCTAGCTACTATATGTTAATTAATCCATTTATCTGTAGAACTGCAAACAGGTCAACCTGCTTGTAAACATAATTGTCTGCTCAAGATAAATCCTAGGAGAGATTTTCTGGTCAACCTTTGCTTATTACCCTATTAATGATTATATCTACACAGCATGTTCACCCATACCCTGAACTCAGAGCACTTGATCAATTCATCCTGTGAATCCTCTGTATGTTTTCAGACTGTTTCTTATGGTCTCTCATGCCTGAGATGCCATAACTTTCCTAGGCAACCTCTTCCACAGCTTTCCTAGCCTTGCACTTAACAACTATTCCTTCACCAGATTTATTATGTCTTCTTGAGCTTAGAAACTTAGAAACCAGCCACATCATTTTGTTCCAGAGTCATACTCTAGTCACTGATACTTTTTCTTCCATGAATTTGTATAAATTCTTCTATAGACATGTGATAAGTCTCCGTAGTCTCCTGTGTCAATTTAATTGCACCTGATCTGTTACCTGAGTAAAACTAAACTTTCACATACTACTTAAATCTCATTCCACATTTTTCTTTGGAAGATGCAGTGAATGTTTTCTTCCATGTCGCCTTCTCTTTGCTTCTCCCTTCCTTTATAGACCTCTACCCTCTGTGCACTTTTATTGCTGCACTGTTCTTTGCAAAGAAGAATGTCTCTTTAGTCTTCCTACTTAGACTTTTCTATATGTTGATCTGACTCTTCAATAGTACTTCCTTTTTTTTAAGATGCCATTTTTTTTCAGAATCCTGCTGTTTTAGTCCAAACTGTGCTATAACAATATAGGAAGATCTTTATGATGTTGATAGTCTGGATGATATTATTAAAAATACATGTTAATCCTTAGCATTTTTGAGGGCAAATGTTTATGGACAGTTAGAAGGGTTAATCAAAGGTGTAAAGGCACATAGTCAGTGACATAATCTGGAAAAGAAGTCTAAAAAGAAATAATTCACATGGCATTTCATACAGGATATTAATACAGAGTCGGTGATGCAGCTGTTAGTGATAAAGAAATGAGAGCCACTGCACTGAGCTGCAGAGTGCTGAGTGTCTTCCCAAGCAGTTCCTTTGTTTTCAGGGAGCAGTTTTTGTGCTATAGACAATGAAAGTGTTCTTCAGCTTAGGTATTTTGTGTGTTCACATTCTTCATTGTTCTATAGGTTCCCGGGAAAGGGTTGAGCAGTGGGATGGCAAAATGTTCTGACCACACTGAGCTCTATTTAAGGTAATAAATATTAAAAAAGCTGGTGGCAGAGACTGCAGAAGAACTTCATACACAGTGAACGGGTAATAAAATGGCAGATTAAATTCTTTGTAGCTAAATGAGAAGCAGTGGCTGTGAGGGGGAATAACCCCTTAAATTTGCATGCAAAATGATGGGCTCTGAAATATGAAAGTAGTGGGATATCATCTCAGTAGAAGCAAAACAAAAGGAAAACAGAACAAAAAAAAATGCTTAGAAATTATAAAAAAAAAAACAAAAAACCCAGCCACTTCAAGGCAGAAAACACAGTCATGCCTCCAAAGATATTCAGTAGTGCAAATGCATAATAGATGCTGTGTTTTGTTGATTCACTTCTCTTAAAAAGTGCAAGAAGAATGTCAAGTGATATGAAATATCTTCCATACAAAGAACAGTGAAGCAAAAAAGTATGTTTAGTCTAGAAAAGCGATGATGAGAGGAAAGGTGAAGGAGATAAGAAATATAAAATGGCATAGAGAAAACGAACATTTCTTTGTGGAATACAAGAGCTCAACAGCATTCAATGTAATGTGCAGGTGGCAGATACAAAACAAAAGGAGGTGGCTTTTTGCTCAATGTGTAATTAATACATTTTACTTTCTGGCACAAGATGCTGCAGATGGTAAAGACATATTGGTGTAAAAAGCCATTGCACATTGTCATGGAAGACTTTCCACTGAGACTGTTAAATGGAAAGACAATCTCTGGCTCAGGCAATCTCTGAACCACAAATTGCAAAAGGCTGAGAGACTTTATATTCAAGAAGCATCTCTATATATTTGCCCTGTTTTTCAACTCTTCCATAGAAATCTGTTATTGGTAGCTGTTGGCAACATTCTACTGGACTAGATGGATCTGCAATTTAAAATACTACTATCAGTCTTACGTTCCTTTTACATAGAAGTACATCAATAAAAAAATTGCAATGGGGTTTTAGTGAGAGTTTTTAAGAATAGAAGGTGAAAGGAAGAAATGTAAAGGGCAAGTTGTCTTGAGAGACAGGATTATGTCAGCAATATCCCTGAAAAATTTGGAATGGACAGGCAAAGAAAACAAAGTTAAGAAAACTTGAGATACAAAAAAGGATCTCTCTTGAGTAATAAAAACATGAATATAAGGAAAAGCTAGGAAGACAGAAAATTTCAACCAAGTATAAGAAAACAGAGTAAAATGGGTTTAAATAAAATCCTTTCGGCTTTCATTAATTCTACTTCCAGTAGTGTGTTTAATGCAGTTCCAAATGTCTTTATACTGAAGAGAAAAAAAGAAATGTAATGACATCAACCAAAAGTACATTCTTACTAATGATGAGGGAGTAGGCAATTTAGTGTATTATTATGAGAATTCATTGATAACAATGGGTGATTATGACCACTGTTGTCTAATGAATGTTAATTATTATCACAAAGAATGAAGCTAATGATAGGTCCCTTTCTCAATTAGAGTTAGCTGTGAAGGGACATGAGTATTAGCAATACAGGATATTTCCTCTAAGTCAAAGGTCATGCAGATTGACAGGAAAATTATATTTGGCTTGGAACTACAAAGAATAAAATTAAAAAGCAATGAGTACTCCCGAAAAGTTATTTGCAAGATGTTCCTCCCAGCTAGATCTTATTTTGGGCTACATATACTTACATGCAGGGGTATAACTTGCCATGGTAACTGTTTGAGGATATCGTGGATATAACAAGGTATGAATGCTGGAAGTCCTAAGGCTGTGATAGGAATAATAACTTGGATGTTTTCTTTTTCTGATCACATTGCGGAGAATAGTCTGACACAGACAGGAGAATGGACGAGATGACATAATTCATTCTAAAAATCATCTCTTCCTTCATTGCTTTCTGGTCCTCATGCTTTTTCCTGCCTGGTGGCAAATTGGTTGGCAACAAATAAAAATTATAGCGTCTGTTTCTACTATCCATCTGGGGTTTTTTTAATGTCACCCACACACATGCCCATGTATCTACCCACCCACTTATATTATCTCGCACAGAGCACATTCATTCTCTCAGTCACATAATTTATTCATCCCAACATGCACTAGTGCAGTTGCCATTTAGCTTTTGTTTACTGGTAGCCGTAGCAATATTTAAACAGATGTCTATTTACATCCGAGGAGCACATCAATTCTTGCCTGTATGCGTGCACAGCCTTAGTTATAGTTTCTAATGTCAGTATCTTCCTTTGTTTGCACAGTCATCAACAGTATTTCTGTTCAGAGTTGAATAATACGACATTTCTTATTTGAATAATAGGGTGTCTTAGAATGTAAAATACTTGGAAATGTTTTTAAAAAAATGCCTTATCTAAACAGAAATTTAAGTTACCAGGTCTATCCTGATTCTTGAAGAACTCCCTTTGTTTCCATTATGAGGGACTAGTTGACCTTCAATTTTCAATGAGCTTTCTCAAGATTTTTTGATCAGAGGTGTGTTTCTACCTGAACAAGGGGATGTTTTTTGTAATAAAACCTGAACTGCAGTGATCATGATGAAGAAAAATGTATATATTCAAGGATCCACATAGTTTCTGAACAGGTTCTCCAAACATGGATGTCAGCCTATAACGTCTTTCCTTATTCTCAGACAAAGATACTCCAGCATTGAAAAGAATCTGTCTTTCTAAATGCAAACTTCTCAAAGACAGAAGATAAGATATATGGTCTAATCAGTTTGCTATTCTTTTTGCCTCTGTTCTCAGGTTTGTATCTCTGGGATGAGAGCAGTAGACCTTGGACAGTTAAGCAAAGTGCTTGTTGAGCACCATAATATGGGTTATGGAGCTGGATGGTACCTCGACCAAATTGTCTTCCATGAATCAGGCAATAGTGAAGAACAATATGTATATCTTTGCCAGCAATGGTTAGACAGTGGAGTTGGTGATGCACAGATGGAACGAACATTGAAACTTCTTGGAAAAGTCAGGAATGGAATGTTGACAGAAAAGATTTATGGTAAGGGCCAAAATCCTCAAAACTCTTTACAGCTTTGGTTTTAATTGTAATCCATAATATTTTTTTATTATTTTTAAGGCTAAAACCAAACTACAGAAACAGTATAGCTTGAATGTCAACTGCCTCTCTCACACCAGTTGTCTCTCCAAACACTTTCCTGAGATGGTAAATACAATTACAACGCTCAGGGAAGAAAAACTAGAGCATAAGGGAGATATTAAGGGACAGAGGCAATGAAGATACTATGATTTTAGTTGAGGTTAGAAAAAAAGCTGAAGCAGAAAGAAGTAGGTTGTTCCATATGGCATTCAATGCAGAGCAGAAGGCTCTTGCAACAGTGATGAAATCACAAGAGATACAAAAACTCTTTTAGCAGAATGCGATTTTCCCTTATGTTCATATATTTGCAGAAAGCATTTGCTTTTATTTGCAGTTTTGTTTTTTACTTATATCAATGGCACAAGTTCTTGCAAACAGTTAGTTGACCTGAACTCAATATTATATTCAAATTTTTTAATTAACAACCAAAATTCAGAAAAAAACTTAGACACTGAAAATAAGCTTTGCCAGGATACTGGATTTTTTAGCTCTCTCGTGTCTTTCTTGAAGAGGTGTAAAACACTAGTTTGGGTCCATTTATGAAAACTGAATCAGAACTGATAGACCAAGCTATGTAAAGTTTAACTAATCTGAAGGTGTGAATTTGCATTTTGTATCAGCCATTTTGTAAACCAATCTCTGTTAACTTCCATGATCCTTATATTCCCTTTTATTTTCAGAGAATTTTATACTATACACAGTTGCAGACAAAACTAATAGATTATATCCTCATATTTAGCCATCTATAGTTAGTCCACTCATGAATATCTCATAGCATCTAACAAAACAGAAATAATGTTACTGATACTACAGAAGAACAGATAACCATGGAAATATAAGCATAGTATAAGCAGCTAGAGTAGTGACAATTTCAGAACAAGAAATAGCTGTATCTCACCACTGCAAGTATTCTAGGTCTCTATTAAGTAGATTCCAAAAGTGTCCTACATAGCCCATAGAGCGAGGCAGGTGTCTCCTGAGGGTAATTCAGAGAAGAAGCCCAAGGTTGGTCAAAATCTGTCACATTTTTCTTCACTGATAATATGAAAAGCGAGAGAAATCTTGCATCCTTGTTTATGCACCTTGGTTAATGTCTGAATATAGCTGTGTAAAAACAATTTCCTTCCTTGGTTTCCCACACGCACACATAATCCTCAAAAATCTGAGTACAGACTTGCTAATAATTTCATGTGTATGGTTATTAATACTCAGTGCTGTATCTATTGAAAATCATTTTTGGTCTGGATGTATAATAAATCCAGAAATAATATGATAAGTAAGCAGAGAGCCTATGAAGAATGGATAAATAAAACACAAATCAGCAAAGAGCAATATACCCTAAGGTTCAGAAACTATATGGCTACAATGGAACTTACTAAATTTCAAGGTAAATCAGATTTGTAAAAGAAGTAAAACAAACAGTAGTGGTTCTTCAACCCTTTACTCATTAAAAGAACCTTCAAAGATGACTAACTATTCAGGAACAATAGAGTTTAGACTGAAGATCATGTAGGTATAATCCCTAAATAAATAGAACACCTTGTCTCTCTTCTCATTAAGGAACCATAATGTTGACCAGGGAAGCAAAAGCACAGCTAATGGGATGAGCTTATTGGAAATCAGAAAATCTGAAACACAAATAGAACTTTCAGTTCCATTTACTCAAACAGGGACGATCAGGGTAGCTGTTAGTCCAGTGGCAGATCTAATAGCAAGGATTTAAAACAATTTTATGAAGACTTAACATCAGCAAACATAATACCTCCATCTAAAAAATAGAAAGCATAATGTAAGTGAACATAGACCTAGTAATTGTTCACATGAAAATCTTTATAACGCACTTTTGAAGAAAAGAATATTTGAGACAATAGAGACAAATAGGAAATGAGAAGGAATGCACCGTGACTTTACTAAAGATAGACTGTAAAACAAGATGCTACTTCAGAAATATTTTGCAGTAAGACAAATGTAATGACATTTAATCTGTCTAAATTCCTGTATTGAATTTTATTTCTCTATGGCAAATTATTAGATAATCACAAGAAAGTGAAGAGTAGTAGTAAAAGGAAGAATTGTAAAGAGCTGAAGAGAAAATGAATATGTTAATGAAATCTTTTGGTGCTACAAAGCTGCAAGTGCTATCAGGAGAATAAGAGGTTGTGTGATAAACTTTGAGAACTGAAAGAAAGGAATTGAACAGAATTCCGTGGCAAACAGCTTGTATACAATTAGGTGTGAACTCAACTAGCTAATTGAGCTCTCAA
Source organism: Promerops cafer (assembly GCA_013398275.1). Taxonomy (NCBI): domain Eukaryota; kingdom Metazoa; phylum Chordata; class Aves; order Passeriformes; family Nectariniidae; genus Promerops; species Promerops cafer. The sequence continues at coordinate 3,509,517 of VZSE01006029.1, read as the reverse complement.
TTCTGATACATGGTCCTAATTTCAGTTGTTTTGGGGTTTTTTTAAGAATTAGGAACTAAATAGTAGCTAAGGGTCCAAAAACTATTTGATCTGTATTGCCATGTGTTGTAACGATTTCTGTTACACAAATTCATCAGCAGGAGGACTATGAGAAATACCTGGGTTTGTTGTAATTTCACCAGAAAATTTTGAGGCAGTAATGTGACATGGCTATGGGGTTACTGTGACCCCACAGTGTATGTAGGCCTCATCAGTCAAAATCAAAGTGAGTTACTGGCCTTACAGAGAAACTGTGATATTTCACCAGCAATGTTGTGTGTAATTGTGGCCACTTCCGTCCAGAAGGACTGGATCAGGCCGGATAGCTGTAAAGAAGATATGATGACAGAAAATGGCAACTCTTTGTTGTGAAAGGGTATTGAAAAAAGTGACAGATTCAGAATAGCTAATGAAATGCTCAAAATGGACACAGTAGTGATCTATCAATTTATGGTGGTTTACACATCAAGGAGGGAAGAGAGTTATTTAAGCTAACAAAGTTGTCATAAAAATAAATAGGTTTCAGCAGTCCATTAATGTCTTTCCGAGAGAATGAAAAGATTTCTGAGAACGAAACAAAGAAAGATTTGATTTTTAGCACTGCACTGTGTTGGATTGACCCTGGATGGATGCCAGGTGCCCATCAAGGCTGCTCATCCTTCTACTCCTAAGCTGGACAGGAAAGAAAAAAACACAACCAAAGGCTTATAAGTCAAGATAAGGACACAGAGAGATCACTCAGCAGTTACTGCCATGGACCAAACCGACTTGACTCGGGGAAATTAGCTTAATTTATTACCAATGAAATTAGAGTAGGATAATGAGAACTAAACCTAAATCTAAAAACACCTTTCCTTCTTCCTCCTGGGCTAAACTTTACTCCCAATTTTCTCTACCTCCTCCCATCCAGTTGTGCAGCAGGACAGAAAATGGAGATTGCAGGCAATTTATCTTGTTGTCTCTATTGCTCCTTCCTCTTCCACTCCAGCATGGGGTGACAAGAGACTCAAACTTCACCAAAGTGAGGCCTTTCAACGGGCTGCAGTCCTTCCTGACCTGCTCCAGCATGGGTTCTTTCCATAGGGTGTAGTCCTTCAGGGGTAAATCTGCTCCAGCTCAGGCTCTCTCCATGGGGCCATGAGGAAGACCTCATGGAGGGAGGGAGACTCATGCTGGGAGTCTGCTCCAGTGCAGGCTTCCATGAGGTCACATCCTCCTTTAGACATGGAGCTGCTCCATCATGAGACACCCCATGGACTGCAGATGGATCTCTGCTCCACCATGGACCTCCATGGGCCACAGGGACACAGCTGCCTCATTATGGTCTTCACCATGGGCTGCAAGGGAATCTCTGCTCACTCTCCTTCTGCACTAACCTGAGGAACTGCAGAATTGTTTCTCTTGCATTTTCTCTCTCTTCTCCAGTTGCAGTTGTGCAAGCCTTTCCACCCGCTTTCTTAAATACCTTATCCCAGAGGTGCTTTCAGCATCACTGATGGCTCAGCCTTGGCCAGGGGTGGGTCTGCCTTGGAGCAAGCAGGCCTTGGCTCTGCTGGACACGGGGTGCTTCTAATGGCTTCTCACAGAAGCCACCCCTCAAGCCTCCCTGCTACCAAAATGTGGCCACACAAACCCAATACACTCTTTTATACTTAACTAAGGAGAAGGAAGGAAACTGCTTTTAAATTGAATCTTGACAAATTTACCAGAAATTATACAATTTGATTTGTGTGTTATAGCAGCGTATGGTACTGTATTATCCAACAGACATAGTCCTTCCATTCCTGGGCAGCTATATATCAATAGTTTAAGGCCAAGTATTTCAGTACTAAAGGGCTAAAATATCCTAGATTATGGCACATGAAGTGTGATAAATTTTCATTTGACTTCCAATTTTTCACAGATATAATTGGTTTCATTTACATTTAATGTTCATAGGCATGAAAATAAATTTAGGATTATTCATGAAGTCGTAACACTGAAGTTATTTTAGATGATTTTACAGATGGTGGATACTAAATTTTTATGTCAACAAGTGCTGGATTTATGGCACAGATCCTCACCTGATCTAAAGCAATAAACCTTTATTTGCATTAGTTATAGTAGGAGACGAAAACTTTCCTGTTGGGTTTAGGAAGCTGAGGTGACTGAAGATTCTGAAGCTGAGGTAGGAAACTGGAGTTAATGGACATAAACTCCAATAGTCTCTGATTCCATTAGTCAAAGTAAAAGAACCTGTTTCACAAAACAGCTGTTTGAAATGATCAGATCCATACTTTCTCTCACTTTGCATAAACAGAGCTAAGTCATGTTACTAAAAAATCCTGCTAGATTCTGCAGCAGCCCAGGTGACCAAAAATTCTGATTTTCACAATTTTTTTAAAATTGAAACTGTGATTTTGATAACCCTGAACTTTCCATATATTCTATTAACATGAATTGAGGTATTAAAGCTAGCTAAGCCAGTGAGATTTTTTTGATGGGTAGAAGTTTCTGATCTTCAAAACTGTCTTTTTGACTGAAGCTTTAACCAAATATCTGTTTCATATGAAGTTGCAGAAGTTACTGAGGAGCCTGCCTGGCATCAGTCTGCAGTCCTTCTGAGCCTTCAGGGATCTGTCAATTCACCTGCAATGCTTAAGTGACTAAATGCTTCAAAAAGACCTAGTAAAAATTCTCCTGGACTGTTTCCTGAGTCCCTAAAGTAGACAAGTTTATGTGATACTATATAGGACTATTTTTAATTTCTCAGCAAACATTACTTCTTCATAGAAGAAATGGAAAAAGTTTTGTACTTTGCTGTCATGATAATTGTGGTGAGGTGTGATAAAAATATCACATTTCAAGCTCTGAACCACTTTATCTCACCACCATCTTCATATATTATGTATGGAGCAAATTTTAACATGTTCATTTAAGTAAATCCCCAAAAAGTTAAAATGAAAATATTCCCTGACCAAAGGCAAACCTGATAACCAGTAGTATCTTGTGAAAAACTATGCTGCTTTTGAATGGTGACGAGAGAAAAAAAATTAAAATCATCAGGAGATATTTATAACGGGCAGGGGGGGAAACCAACAGATTGTCATGTTTCTTCACAAGTCTCTAATGTGAAACTGGCAGCCTCTTCTGCATGCTGCTCTTGGACCCGCCCATCTCTAAAGTATCAGCCACCACTATGAAAGGACTGATGTTCAAATTTGATTTTCATAAAATCAATGATAGAGAGTGAACCTGTTATGTGCCAATATTTGAGCTCAGTACTAAGGTGGGAATGGGTTGCTAGTCACTCACTAACTCAGCCTGTTGCAAACTGATGTATTATTTTGGATATTCAGCAAACCCATTAATTTTTTTCTGCCGTTTTATTTCAACAGGGAGTTGGAATATCCACATCACAACTAGTGATATTTCTTCTAGTTCCATGGACCCTAAAATGTCTCTAAGTGTATGTGGTGAAAAAGGAACCTGTACTTCAGTCATATTCCCCAAAGGATCCCTTAAAAAGAGCAGATTTATGAGACTTCTATTGAACTAAGTAAGGAATTTAATACTATATTCAAAGTTCACCTAGAAATTGAAGAAGCTGGAGAAGGCATTGCCTTGAGGTAAAAGCTAAAACCTAAAGCAATTATTTATTGTGTCTCTATTTTTTTTTTCTTTGCATATTCTATTGTTATTTCTTCCACTTTTCAGTCCTGTCTGAGATTGTTGATTTTTTTTTTTAATTTACAGAAGCAACACTTGTAAAGTGCTAACTTCAGAGACTGCTCAAAACACTAGCATAGCTATGGATAACAAAAATCTTGTGAACTTGGATGGACTTCTGGAGAGCCATTTATACAGATGTGCCATCATCTGTCGCATATCCAGTGATGTCTTTTCAGAACAGTACTCACTGGCATACATTGCAGTATTTACATAAGTCCAAATTGGCTGTTGCATGTTGTAGATTCAGTGATCCATGGCAAATAATTAAGGCAGACACTAGAAATGCATTTTGATGAAACTATCTGCCTTTTAAGTTGGCATGTGAAAAAAAGAAGTGAATAGTAAAAGTGACAATCTTTCTTCTGATATCCAGCTAAAATCTGACATCACACTGAAATTGCTGTGGCATTTCACTATACGAAAAAATATCTTCATCTTCTTATGCTGGCAAAATAAAAACAATTCTAAAGGAAAGATTAATCTTCTTTAAAATTGCAGACATGCTTTTGTCCATTAATGTTCCTATTTTGTTCTTATTAGAAACTGGAGGAAAAATAATTTCCCTTTCCAATACATGGTATTACTGAGCTGAACTCCCTGACATTTAAATGGTAGGCAGGTTTTTAATTTCATCTTCATAGCCAGATGAAATAGTCATCCAACAAATCTATCAAAATTAGGACTGCTTCTGGAGTATTGTAGGAGACAGTAAATCACAGCAAAAATTACAGAACAGAAATTTGGCAGTTGAAAACAGTGACATCTATTAGTCTACTTTACTTCATTAGCTCAGAACAATCACTCAAAGCTCAGATTAAGAGAAATCAGGATCATTTATATAAATAAGGAAAAGATACACATTTACCTTAGGTAGGAAGAGGTAGAGAAAGAAGTTATAAATGATTTCCCTGCTTTGGGATACATGTAAATGATGTGGGGTTTAGGAATACATTTCCTCTTATACCATGTTTTTTATAGCAGGACTGGCTGAATCCTTGTATGAAATAACTAGGCTGGTATAGGAGGTTGTGGATAATATCTGTTATTAAAGACAGCTTAGCAATGTATTTACACTGTTGGTTATAATCAGCGTGGTCATTTCTATGCTATTTCATTTTGATTTTACAAGATAGCACCTCCAGAGAGTCTGTGATTTCCCATTCTGTCAAAGGTAAATGCAGGTGTAGTTGGTTGAATTCCGTATTTAGATTCAGACTTCATTCTTATAGTCATAACTACAAAATAATAATCCTGATTTTTTGAGGAAATTGAAATAATTATAAAATAATGCCTAGAACAAAATTAATTGAGGTATGCCTTATTTCTGCAGCATGTAATAGCTAATATCTTCATTCTTGTTTCTTTTACCTCTTGAAGAAATAAAAGAGTAAATGAAATCTGAGTTTCAATAAACAGTTCAGGAATGTAGATATTATTATGAAAGGAAGACTGTGCTAGCATTATACTTCACAGTGCATTTAAAAAACTCTTTTCAGTGTGTCTGTCATAATGAAAAATACTAAGACTTTTTTAAAGACAAACTAATGCTACAATCTCTCAGTGACAATTCCTAACCAAAGTTGGTTTTGCTTACTGGCTTAAAGGTTTGGACATTTTAGTGTGTTAGGTCACGAAGAATTGAATGAGTGAATTATATGTGCCCTTTCTAAAGTAGGGTTACTTCCTATAAAGTATTTTCAAATATTTTGTCTGGTCTAGGTTTAAATAGTTTAGAAAATGGGAATTTATCTCAGTGTAGCTGGTAGTACCATGGAGTAAGATTTCTCATTATTAAAACATGTTTTCTTGTAGAAAGAATAAGGTACTTAGCTCAGGATCACCATTTTCTTAGTTTATACACAGAATTTCATAGAGATTGAAATTAGTATCAAACTCTATATAGTCAAGTGATNTATACATGTCAGAAAGCATTCTTAATTTCTCTATTTCAGTTTTTCCCAGAAACATTTCTTTTTCTTTCTCCTGTTACTTAGAATAAGAAAACATTCTGCGCTGAAAAATATTGTGGCATATTGACATTTCTGACAAGCTGAAATGTGCCCATATCAACACTTCTATTTCTTTCATATTCTGGATGAATAGGTTACATAAAGGAAACTTTTTGAACAATTTCAGATATTTTTTTTCTTTCACTGCAGTCTCTGCAGCAATAATGTTGACAACATTTTAATTACCTTTAATTGGGAAAGATATTTATTCCTTCTCATTTAAAAGGCTGTTTTCAAAAACATTTTAGAAAAATTTATTCCTTCTAATTTTCAAATTTTGAGATATGTGTCATAGCTGTTTAATAGTTTGTATTTAGCTATAGTTTGCATTAGAGTGCAACAGATGCTGAAGTTACTTCTTTTTATTTCTTTGCTAAGGTAAATCTTCAACACAGGAAAACAAAAATGTTCTAGAATTCTCATTTTGTCATAACTTTGCCAATGAAGAAGGAGGAAGAGTAAGTGAGTTTCCAGTTCTCTCAGCTGGGTCTCCTTTTCCAGCAGGTTTGTCACAAATTGGAAACACTGGGAGAGATTTGGCCAGTGACAATGTCCAATTTTCAGAGAAGTCCAAAGGATTTCGCAGATATTTTCTATTGATTTCTGCCTGGTGATGCACGGCTAGGTCCAGTCCAGTCCAGTGTTTAAAACCAGTATCTTAGATCCTAAACTGAGCATTGTGCACTCAAGTCTGATTGGTATCAGTCTGTGGCACATAAAAGAGCAAGCATATGGCACTGAAACTATCAAAAGGGTTTTGAACAGTACTCAGAGTTTAGCTTTTACTCAGTAACACGATCTGGTTCTCTCACAGACTGAGCAAGGGAAATACAGAGGAAATAACTCTTGTACTGTAATTCCAGGCAAGAAGGAGATCCACGCCCCCCACACCCCGAACAGATCTCTTGCTGTTTGTGTTCCTAGAATTGCAGGCATTCTTTTTCTGTGACCCAGCAGTTGCATGTCATCTAACTCCATCAGAGTTGTGCCTTGGTCCCCTCAAGACTGGATATTTTTAGTTCTGTGTTTTCTACGAGGTTCTATAACCAAAGTTAGAGAAGAAGAGCTCTTATTCTAAATTAATATTCTACCATGATAGTATCCTAGGCTATTCCAGAAGTTAAGGGTTTAGATAAGTACAGAAGTAATCTGTATACGCCTGCCTCTTTTGCTGTGCTTTCAAAGCTAGTATCAAACAAAGCACTTAGACAGAAGCTTCTTGAATATGAATTTGAGAAAGTATTGATAGGAAATTCACTGGTAAAGTTCTTTGTTTTTAAATACTTCTTAGATTTATTTCTTTCTGGAAGCACACAGATATTTAAATCTTTAAAAATTCTGTTCCTTTTTCTGAGGAGCATTTAACATGAGGACAGGTACTTTTTCTTTACCTCTCCCCACATTTTTTTCTCCTTTTCAGTTGAATGTTTTGGGGATGTGATCTCTTTCTTATTTTAGAGGCCATATCACCAGAGCGTTATGCATTTCTCTGGGAGTACAAACAGGTATTTTACATAAGCAGACTTTCAAGGAGTGCTCAGCTGAAGGGTTGTGTGTTCACACTGTGTGTCCTCTCACGTGTCATCTCCTCTCCTGAGGCCAGTAACTCCAACTGGTACAGTGCAGAGTGAACAGCCACTGACTGGACCATGATCCAGAGGAAATACAGAAGTTGCTTTCTTCCTGACAGAGTCCAGCTTTGTTTGAACTCCATGAGGCTCTGAGCATAGATGTACTTGTTGAGTGATTTAGTATCATCCATAGCCTAGGAACTTTTTCACTGGAGTTTCATGTATTTAAATGCATGCAAGAGGTGATAAGAGTATTATTTACATGCTTTTATACCAACTTGTTATGCATTTATTTTAATTTTTTTTTTCCTTCTGCCTGTGTTTCAGGCCCACTCAAATTATTTAGCTTATTATTCTTTATAATAGTTGCTCTTAAATTCTAATTACAATGCATCTATGTGCTTTTCCAAGCGTTACACTATATTTTGGTCTTCTGATCACTCCAGATAGGATGAAAAATGAAAATATAATAGAAGTAATTTATTAAATAACATCTGTTTTAACTGGTTTAGGTTTGGTAAACCTTTGCTCTCTTTGTCCCCACAGTGAAAATCTATGTTCTCTACATCAGTATGGGAGCTACCCCTGGGTCAGGAACAGATGCAGATGTGCATGTCATGCTGCAGGGCTCCTTGGGAGATACTGGCAGAAGAAAGTTAATTAGAAAAGGAGATGGAAATTTCACCAAAGGAAAGGTATACTTATAAGTTCTGCAAGATATTTTTTTACTTTTATAACCTAGTCCAATTAATGTAGATTTAGTGGAAATAAGGAAGTCTACAAAGTCCAGTTTACAACACTCTGTGATTAAGTGTGTATCTATCAATATCTGAACCTTATGTGGGAAATACCAATCCTTATGCAGCTGATGCTAGAAATACTGAGAGCTAGCAAAGTGACTATATTGAGTGCTTTTATATGCAATTTTATATTCAAAATTTAACACCTCTTTTCTCACCATGCCATTCTTCAGACTATGGCACCTTTTCCTGATTTCTACTCTCTACCCCTCAGTCTGGCCCTTGGTCTCTCTCCAGACTGTCAGACACTACCCTCCATAGTTTTCTTAGGTGTGCCAGGAGGGTCTTTCCTTCACTGTGGGAGAGTGAGTCTTGTAGCTCATAGACATAAACCAGTCAAAGTCCAGTACTGCTGCCAGAGATACATTTCCTTGATGCATTGTCAGTATAAGCAGAAATTGGTGGGAATTTAGGTACTGAATGTGCTGCAGAAACATGGGTAGATTTACAGCAAAATGCATTTCTTTGACAAAAAACCTTGTGCCCGTCAGAAGCTCTGGACAGAGGGAGTGAAATTTTCAACAGAAAAGATCACAATATATTTTAAACATGGAATAAACAAATTTCTTGTATTTACTCTGACTCTTTTTTGAAAACAAATTTGAGAATTGAAACAATTTTAGAAAGATTCTGAAACAAACATCTGTTACAGAAAATTTGGATTGGAATAGTTGAAGTTCAGAAAAAAATCCACCAGTGTCTTGCAACCAGTAAGTTATTTTCTTCTGTTGGTGTTGGCCGCCAAAAAAATGAGAGTTTCTCTAAGGATGCAAGCTTCCAAATCAGCCCAGACTGATAGCCAAAGCAGAGATATGGTATGTGTGATTAGGAGGAGCTCAGCTCCTAACTACCCCTAGCCTCTTCAAAGTGGGTATTATATGGCTGGATTTCACCTACTTGAAATACTTATTCATAAGAAAAGTTGGAGAGTGCAAATATTTATTTTTAAGGGTTTAAATACTGTGGGTAAGGCTACTCAGTTTTGATAAAGTCACATGTGTCCTCCCTAATGGTGAAGTTCAGATTATGGTTTACTGGTAAGCTGATTTAACTGAATTTTAGAGCTGCAGTCCTTTTGTCCCCATGAAGTAAAGTTAGTTTAATATAAGTTTTACTGGATTTCTCCTTAAATAATAGTCCCACAAGTGGGTAATCTGATTTCTAGAATGATAGTTTTTAATGAAGAGGGACCAGGGATGCACATCTAGAAATGTTGACTAAGAAAGCAGAAGAGAACCACAGCGATTTATAATTTGAAAGGTACTTTTATAGTATTTACATCTACTTCAGTTTAGCTCAGAATTTTTCTCTCTTACAGAGTAAGATGCAGATCTGGCATGTAGCCATCTCTTCATTATTTATTTGACATTTTATAGGAGCAGTGTGTGCATATAACACGGTATCCTTATATTTCTAAATGTAGATATCAGCACAGGAGTATTTTAGGGCTCTAAAAAGAAATTGCTTGTAGATAAGTAACAGAGAAACACATAAAAGTCTTGATTCACTCTTTGTTCAGTGAAAATAAAGGTATTTGTTTAATTGAAAAGTATAAAATTATTCTGCAAGAAAGGCTCCTGTCTATGCAGCAGTATTATTTCATTATATGTTTTGGAAATTTCCCAGTGTTTTCTTCCCTTTAAAAGTTATCTCCAAAAAGACTCTCAAGTGTAGAATGTCTCTTTCTATACTAGCCCAATCGCATATTGTGCCAAGCACCCCTGCAGTCAGAGAGTCTGCACTTGGTGGTTTAGGGGATTTGGAGTATAACAGGCAGAATTTGCATTCAGAATCTTAACAGTTGTTCTGACATTTTAAAATGTGCTTTTCCTTGCAATAATTTTTCCCCTGACTATACAGTAACAGCTAGTGAACTGGAACAGTGTTTCTGTTGGAAATCACATCAAAATATGGTGTTAGTCTCACAGAATGTCAGGGCTGTTACAAGCAACAGTTTAGCTATGCAGAATACATAGAAATGTTTAAATATTCAGCAAACTTTGCAGTGGATTGGAGATATTCTTCTTTCATTTAACATGTTTTTTATTTTCATGAGCTAAGTTACATGATAGTAAAAGAGTGAATTAGCATTTTATATCTGAAAACTTGCTTTGTGCCTTTCCAAAGTCCTTACACCTGTGAGATCATCAGAGAACTTGCAGATAAAGCAATGTGCATGATATTATTAATTCACCAGAAAGGCCCCATAGCTCACCCCTGAGAGGGCAGCGCTGTCACCGTTGAGAGCTGAGATTCTCATGATCTACTCATACAAATAAATGAGTGTGAGGACTTGTCCTGCAAGAACCTTTCAAAGTAGTAGTCTTTCAAATTGCTATGACATTGATGCCTTGTTTGATGTTCTCCTAAAAGCTGTGAGGACAGACAACTCAATCTCAGCACACGTCTTCATGCAGTTCAGCTTTCATGAAATCTTAATAGTATTTATTCATGTTTCTTGAGCCAGTTTCAGCCTGATAGATGTTACCTGCTTATGAGCATTTTCTTGAACCAAGTATACTCAGTGCAGACATTCTGTGAAAACCAGGGCCCAGTTGTGTAAATTCCTTACAGTATCCTCATGTTGCTTCTGACATGCAACATTTTTCAGCAAATGTAATTCTTGATGCTGCTTTGTATGGCCTTTGATAGACTTGCTATATGCTCTGTCATATGGCTGTGAGTTAACCAAAAATTTCCTCTTTGAGAATATGGGTTTTTTTCAGATCAGTTCCATCAAAACCAGTGAAGTACACTGAATATGTTATGACTGATATTTAAGTATTTTAATCTAGGCTTTATGAAATTGGCCAGAATTTTAAGTTCTCCATGTTACAGAAGCACTAAATTCTCTGACAATTTTTGCTTCATTCTATTAGTATTTGAAAAGATATATTCTTTATCCTGCCCTATATTTAGACATCAACTGCTCAGGTTGGTGCCATGGTAACTGCAGCACATACAAAAATTTTCAGTGAGAGGTGACTGTTGGTGTTCAGTTTCAGTACTCACAGATTAAGCACTGACAATTTAAAAAAAAAAAACTTCAGGAAAAAGTCCATGTGTGCCAGGATACACAAAGAAGAATCAGAATGTGGGGCAGTGTCCTGAGGTGACAAGTAGGAAGCCAGTAATGTCCACATCCCACCACATTGACAGTGCTGCTGTTTTGTGACTGCAGATAAACCTCTTATGGAAAGCATGCCTGACATAATGATTAAATAGGTGCCAAATGTCATTGATCCAAATGTATTAATCACAGCGGCAGGCTGTTGGCCAAGTTACTGTTATACAGAAATGAACACTAATCAATCTGGTCATCAGAGAATCACAGAATTGTTTAGGTTGGAAGAGATGTTTAAGATCAAGTCCAACCATTGACCCAGCACTGCTAAGTCCACTACTGAACCATGTCCCTGATTACATGTTTCCCTGGACAGCCTGTTCCAATTCTTGACAACAATTTCAGTGAAGAAATTTTTCCAAATATCCAATCTAAACCTCCCCAGGTGCAACTCAAAGTAATTTCCTCTTATGCTGTGGCTTGTTACCTGGGAGAAGAGACCAACCCCAACCTGGTTGCAACCAACCTCCCCCTCAGCCTCCCTCCTTTCAGGCAGTTGTAGAAAGCAATTAGATCTCCCCTGAGCCTCCTTTTCTCCAGGCTAAACACCCCCAGTTCTGTCAGCTGCTCCTCATAGGATTTCTGCTCCAGACCCTTCACCAGCTTCGTTGCAGTTCTCTGGACTTGCTCCAGCACCTCAATGTCTTTCTTGTAGAGAGGGGCCCAAAACTGAACACAGAATTCAAGGTGTGGCCTCATCAGTGCCAAGTACAGGGTTATAATCACTGCCCTGGTCCTGCTGGCCACACTATTTCTGATACTTTCCAGGATGCCTTTAGCTCCCTTGGCCACCTCGGCACACACTGGCAGTTTTCCAGCCACTCTTGCCCAGTCCTGTAGCATTGCATGGGGTGTTTGAGACCCAGGTGCAAGACCTGGCACCTGGCCTCTCTGTACCTCATGCAGCTGGCCTTGGCCCATTGATCTAGCCTGTCCAGATCCCTTTGTAGAGCTTTTCTGCCCTCCTGCAGATCAACACTCTCACCTGACTTGGTGGTGTCTGCAGACTGACTGAGGGTGCCCTTGGTCCCCTCATCCAAATCATCAATAAAGATATTAAATAGGACTGGCCCCAGTGCTGAGCCCTGGGAAACACCAGTAGTGGTGCCCAGAGAGTGGTGGTGAATGGAGTTACATCCACCTGGTGCCTGGCCACCCAGACAGATTTTACCCAAAGAATTGTGCACCCATGGAAGCCGTGAGCAGCCATTTTCTCCAGGACAATGCTGTGGGAAATTGTATCAAAGGCTTTCTTAAAGTCCAGCTAAACAATGTTCACAGCCTTTCCTTCATTCATTAAGCAGGTCATTCTGTCATAGAAGATGATCAGGTTGGTCAAGCAGGACCCGCCTTTCATAAAGCCATGATGGCTGAGCCTGATCCCCTGATTGTCTTTTGTGTGTTGTGTGATGGTACTTGAGGTGATCTGCACCATGACCTTCCCTGGCACATAGGTCAGGCCTGTAGCTCCCTGGATCCTCTTTACAACCCTTCTTGTAAATGGATGGTACATTTGCTAATTTCCAGTCAATTGGGCCTGTCCAGTTAGCTGGAACTGCTTGTAAATGATGGAAAGAAGCTTGGTGAGCCCTTCTGCCAGCTCCCTAGGTACCCTTAGGTGAATCCCATCCAGCCCCATATGTGTGTCTGTGTGCTGTAGCAGGTTGCTGGTCCTTTCCCCTTGGATTGTAGGGGCTTCACTCTGCTCCCTGTCTCTGTTTTACATCTCAGGGGGCTGGAAGATCAACTGGTCTGGCTATTGGAGACTGAGGAAAGGATGGCAGTAAGTACCTCAACCTTTCCCTCAGCCTTTGCCAGCTCTCTTTCTGGCACTCCTTGTTGCTTGCACTCCCTCAGGGCTTCTTCTGTACATGGGGGGAGCTTGGACACCATTGCTTGTGGCCCTGCATCCTGTCACCTGCTGTGGCACGAGCTGCGGGCTCCTGGGGGTTCTCTCTGCTACCCCTGAGGTTCCTTTGGGAAGATCCCCTGTGCACCACGCTGCAGTGTTCAGCTGCTGATTGTGCCAGCGCCAGAGCGGCTCACCTTGGCCACTTGACTGCTACTTTTGGTTACACCATGTTTAAATCCATTGAGCAGAAGGATTAATCAGATGGGAGCTAGGAAAATATGGAATACCATCAGTGAAGGAAAGGCTGGTGAGGGCTGTTGGAAACTGCAAGGAGAAATGCAGAGAGAAAGAACATTACTAAAGCTTTATAAAATCCTAGGAGACAGTGGCAAATACCTGAGTCATGTGCAGTTCTCATCAATACATCCAGGATGGCATTTCCCACTCAGTGGTTACAGTCAGGGAGCGATTTATATGGGACAGAGTCAGAACATCCCATTGCAGTCACCCAGCTTACCTACACAGCACTGGCCAATGTTTAGAGCTGTGTGAATAATTAATTTTGGTTTCCTGACATATTCTTGCAGGGTGAGAAAACATGTAAAAACTTTGTTGCAAAAAATTAAATACTGGGCAAAATTAATTAGTGCTAAAATTAACTGCAAGAGAGGAGTACTTCATTCTGTCTATATAGATCTTAAAAAAAAATCCCATAAGTGACATTTCTAAAGCTGAAATACATCTCACTTAGTTTTACTTGCTGGTATTGGACACATTTGTTCTAACATGATGGCTTAAGCATCTGCTGCAGAAAGGGAGTGATGGTTACCTCCTCTCTTCATTTGGACATTTATCTTAAAATGAAATTAGTTAACCTCAGGGAGTACCTGCTGCTTTCTTTGCAGGAAATTGTCTTATTATATAGACTTATTTTAGATAGGCCAAGCTGGGTAAGTGAGTTTTATGCCCTGTTCATTTCAGGGTTTTGATAAACAAGGTAATTTTAAAATAAAATGGGGCTAAATTTATTAGCTTGATTTATAAAAAATCTTAAAATAGCTATGGTTAACACAAGTGTGCATTTTTCAGGAAATAAAATATTAAATCATTTTCCTCAATGCAGCAAGAACAAAATTAAATTCAGTTCAAGTTAAATAGTTTAGAAAATATATCTAACTCCAAATGAATGGCTACCAGTGATGAAGTTTAAATCTAGCTGGAAAGTTGTTTAAAGCTTAAGGATAGGGTTTTTTTTTCTTTTAAATATTAGAGATTCACACTGTTTTCTGTCTAAATTTGTCAAACTTTAACTTCTAGGAACAGAATTTTTTCACACTTTTGATTGCTAGTTTGGATAGCTCTCTTACACCAAATTTCTACCGACTTTGACAGTATTTATGACAATAAGAAAATTGGTATGCCTTTGACAAGTTAAATAGACTATTCTGCTTGATTCAATTAAAGGAAGGCTTTCCAGTGATTTCTCACAAATCTTTTCAGAGCACTCTTCAATTTAGCACCTTACTTCTTCAAGTGTCATAACTGGAGATTGTATTTGCATAATCTCTGAAATCTTGTTTTCCTCCAGATAAATCATGGAAATACTAAAGAGCATAAGCTTATTAACTGGCCTCACTGCAATGAGATGTGCTTGAAAATATTCTCTTTTTACAGCTGCACTTGGAGACATACAAGTTAGACATTTTACTATCCCATTATTATATTTGGTTATGATGTCCTAATCAAAATATTATAAAATTATATGCATTTCTGAAGTTGAAGAAAATTACATTCATCCTATTATCTTTGCCTGTTAAACCAGATCTCAAATTTGGACTGTTATTAAATCGATCCAACAATCAGGCTGCATCAGATGGGATTGAATCTGTCCAAAGTGATGGCTGTCTTATGCTTGTTTCTGTTTTGTTGCTGTTTTTGTTTGATTTTTAAATCTCTTTTATTTTATATAATTTATGATTACACCTTTGGATGATACTGATTTATGTAGCAGTCCTTTTTCATTTTATTAAGTATATTTCATTTAAAGTCTGATTGAAATGTCTTTACCTAGTTAGGAGAATGGTCATAGATACTGATTATTATAAGATACCCCTATTCTTTCTTACTCCTGTTGCTGTTTTGGGTATAGAAATCTTGTTTCAAAAATCTTTCTTTCCAATTATACTAAGCTTATTAACATAAGATCAGTGCAGGGCAAATATATTTGGGGTTTTTTACTACCCCTATTCTTTCACTGTTTCTTCACTAATCTTGTTGAAGATTGATAAACTATGATAAAGGTGGGTTATCAGAAACCTCTAATGATTCATTCATTATAATCTACGTTACTTTTTTCATGCAGAGATAAAAATTTTCAATGAATTTATAGCTGAGAATTTAACATAATACAAAAGCATGCTTGCCGAAATGTGAGTCTAGGAGGAAGTTTGGGGTTGGCTTTTTCAGAGGCATGAAAACCCCTATTTTTAAAGAACCATTTTTAAAGAAGCATACAGAACACTACAAGGCAGTGAGGGCACAGTCAGAGGCACTGTTCATCCTTCCACTGAGCTGAGCCAAGACAGTACTGCTACCAGTGCTTGCCATCACTGCTGCTTACCACCCAATATTTCCACCTCTGAAGTCTGCTGGCACAGTGAAATACATTTGCTCTGTCCAAATGTATATTTAGTTTAAGCAGTTAATATCATTAGTGATTTGGGCTTTTTCACTTGGTCTTTCTTGATAAAATTTGGCTGGAGATGATTTTGTGGTTATCCTGGCCCATCTAAAAAGGTGATAATTTCCATCTAAGAGAAGGTAGTGATGTGACAAGCATTTGGGGCAGGGTGGAGAGGTTCTGTTCAGCACAACTGGAAAAGCCATAGGACCACAGTCTGAAGGGGCAAAAGTAATTTTTCTCTTTTTTCTCCTTTTCCAGGAACGTTCACACTGTTTTAAATTGGGGTCAGTGTTACAGGGGGGCTTTATTTTGCCTACCTGTGTTAAAACTCCTTTGTTTTCAGTGGAGTTTCTCCAGATTAACAAGTGAGATCAAAATAATCAGGCAGCAAATCAATAGGTTTGCTAAGCTTAATCGAAAAGGTCCTTTATCTAGACACTCTGACTCCTTTTCCAATAAAAGCCTATTAAAATGATACTAACATTAGCAGTATGGGAAATCACTTGTGCATACAGGTTGATGAAATGAAGCATATGGTGTGTCTTGACTTGCCATTTTCAGGTCTTCTGGGAATATCGTCATTAACCAACCATCAAATCTCAATACCAAGCCTGCAAAATGATTGGCATTTATAAAGGTAAATATTGCACAGTGACTATTCAAATGCTGCTTCTGTTACGAGAGCTATTGCAGCTGCTGCAGACAGTGACACGTTGCCAGCACTGACACAGAATAGTACTGAATAAAGTCATAATAAACTGGGTCACAGATTCAAAGAAAAGGCTCAAAACATGGGTCCCTGGAAAAGAAAGAAACATTTGAAGAAAAACTGAAAAGGAGTTAAGGAAAAAGAACAAACTTTAAATATTCTGAAAGGATTGCTGGAATTATTGTTACAAAGGAATTTTTCAGTCCTTATTTTCTTAGCCAAGAAGTATGAAAAGTACCAATTCTGGTATTGCTAGGGCAGTTCTTCTGAGTCACAGAGGATGTATGGCTCTGCCATTGTCAATCTTAGCTGCTCAGACTGGGAGAAAAGAATATCTTTCTTTCTCCAGGCAATGTTAATTAAGAAAATTTAGTGGGCTGTACATACATACAAATTGCTTTAATGCTATTCTGAGAAAATTCAATATAAGCTCTGCTGAATTAGACAATATGTATTATTATCAATATTTAAGGTGACTTCTCCGTTCAAATCTAATTTGGTAGTAGTAACTAAAAAACAATTAACATCTTTTTCCCTAGGGGAAAATGATAAAGATAAATTTCATATTCTATAGGTTTGCTTATCTTCTGTGTGTTTTCTTCCTCTCTCTTTCTATTTTTGCAGAAGAATTAACCCTCCAGTAACTTAGAAGGTCCCCATTTGTAAGTCAAATAAAAGATAGAGTATCATGTGACATACAAGACCTGTCAACAACTCGAGTAGTTAGAAAATGTTATGCCTAATCCATGCTCTCAGATGAATCTACAAAAATATTAGCTAAATTATTAATAATAATTGAATTTCATAAAACTAGAATGAAATATATGTCATAATCTCTCTGTTTGCAGACAGCTTGAGAGGAGAAAAGTGAATTAAATTTAGCAAATAAATTATTTCTAGCCAATTGTTTTTAGGTCTAACAATTATAATTGCTGCTCTTTCTCTGCTCTTTTTTGGTCTCTTGACTACAATAAAGCTCATTACAGTGTGTAGATTTTCAAATGTACACATCAAGAGAAAATGTAATCTTGTCTGTGAAGTGAGTTTATCCCAAATGACACAATTTCTAGTGTATTCAATAGTTCCTTAACTAGCAGTTTATTAGATGTTTGAATAGTCTGCAGATTTGACCACGGATTTCTGAGATTTTACATTCTCTAAAGTAAGCTCATTAAAATGGCACACTGGCAAATGATAAAGTAGTGTGTCTAACACAAACCAAATATCAAAGTTTTCACAAATGTTTATTCCATCAAAAGAGACTTATTTTCATGGGAAAAAGGATTTGGAAAACCTTTTGTGTGTTAACTATATATACTAACTTGCTTTTATCTGTGGCTGGATCCTCCAGGTCATAGATAACCCATAGCACATGCTGCCTCCAATTTATTAAGTCACTAAGTTAATAAGTACTAAAAGTTTGTTAACCATCAAATTTGGTGCAAGTCAGACCCAACTATCCTTCTGGAGACAGCACAAGTCTAGAAGCCAGCAGAATATTTTCTGTAGTTTTCCTATATCTCTAACTCTCCTTTCCAAGAGTGGATCACTGACAACAGATTTTTTTGGAGATGCTGATAATCATGCTACTAAATTAGTCATTCTCTGGAAAACTCTTTTCTCTTAAAAAGAAATTATTCTAATAAGTATCCAACAAGAGCTTTCTTGTGTTTCCAATAAAATAATTGTGCTTGTTTCAGCTGGAGTAGAATTAATTTTCTTCCCAGTGGCTGTATGGGGCTGTGATTTGGATTTGTGCTGAACACGGGGTTGATAATCTAGAGATGTTTTTGTTATTGCTCAGCAGGGCTTACACAGAGCCAAGGCCTTTCCTGATTTTTGTGCTGCCACACTGGGGAGGAGGCAGGGGGTGCATGGGAGGGTGGGAGGAGACACAGCCAGGACAGGTGACCCCAACTGACCAAAGGGCTATTCCAGACCTTATGGCATCATGTTCAGTGTATACAGTGGGGGAAGAAGGCAGAAGGCTGGTTGTTTGGAGTGATGGTGTTTGCCTTACCAAGTCTCTGTTCTGTGTGATGGGGCCCTGCTCTCCCAGCAGTTGTCTGAACACCTGCCTGCCCATGGGAAGCACTGAAGTCATTCCTTGTTTTGCCCTGCTTGTGTGCATGGCTGTTGCTTTCTCTATGAAACTTTATCTCAACCCACGAATTTTCTAGCTCTTACCGTTCTCATGCTCCCCTCGATCTCGCTGATGAGGGTGAGCGAGCAGCACTGTGGGGCTTGGGTACTGCCTGGGGTTAAACCCCAACAGTCGTGCATTAATATAAGCATAATCATTTGCAAGAACTGGCAGCAATTTTAGGATAAATTTTCACATTTTGTGAACTTAAAATATTTTACTAATGACAGACACAGGGGTTTGTATGTTTCTTACTTCGGTCTGTGTTTTTCAGTCACCTCCTAACTGTGTGTATTTTTAATACATTTTATTTAATAAGTGTAACAAATTCATTTTATTCAGGCATGATGGCACAACTTTACCAATCCAACTAAAGCTGGAATAAAGGAGTGATCAAATTAATACCACAATTAAGGTAAATTAAGAGTTCAAATTAATGGTATTCAATCATCAAGTTAGTCCAATAGGTAATAAAATAAACATTTGACATTAAACTTTAATTTTTTCATTTAACTAAGGAAAACATGAAGAGGAGCCTCTTTTCCTGCAGTTCTGCACTCCATCTAGAATTTCAGCCATTCCAATGTATTTGCTCTGCTGTTAAATTCACTGAGACACTGGTAACCTTGACTCCATGGGAGGAAGTATACCTATTCAAGCACATCATTCAGATTTTTTCCTTAATATCATTGTGTCATTTTCCCATTTCACATGATAGCTTAAGAGTGATAATGCAGATGTGATGATTAGATGGTACATTGTAGCAGGTTTTGACTAACATGACCTTTCTGTCTAGAAGTTATAAAGTAATCAGTAACAGGTTGATTATTATTTTTAAAACACTGTTAAGGGTGGCTCACAAACACACACACCTTCAAATTCACATGTACAGATATTAATGAAAAATGAGAAACAAAAGTTGAAGAACAAATTTAAAAAATTTCTGTTTCTGGGGTTCTTTTTAAAGTGGACGGTCATATATTATCTGCAATTTTAAGCTCAATATTTGAGCTTATGCTGTGTCTTATTAAGTTGCAAGCTGGTTAGGCTTATCTTTGTGACACAAATCTTTCATCAGTTCTTCAGCTGGAAAACCTGTCCAGGAAAGAAACTGTGACTGGTGGAGCAAGAGAACTGCTATCCTCTCTTTCATCTCTGCATAAACTCTTAACAGTTGCTCTGGCAGAGCAACTTCAGTGTGAATTAAGTTGGGAAGACTTCAAGACTTCTCAGGACTCAAGTGTTTTCATCATTATTGCTACCTAGTCCCTTCAAAACCATCTTTGTATCTTTAAAGCATGCTGGAAATTCCATCACAAATAACAGTAGATTTTAACAGTTATCAACCCCGGTAGAAATTAGATGATAATTCAGAAATCTATAAAGCAAAAAATGTGGAAAGTCTCTGTGCCAAGAATTTAATGTCTGTTTTTCTGATGAGGAAACAGGAAATAAGTGTAACACTCACAAAAAAGCAGAATCACATATTGTGAAAGTGTTGAATGTCTGATATATCACAATTTTCTTTAGGAATCTTACTTCAGTTTTCGAAACATTGTAAAATATTGTGGCTTTTTTAACAGATAGAGAATATTTCAAGATAATTTTAATATTTTCCCTTAAATTCAATTACTTATATTGAAACTAATCCTACTAGTTAATCCAAATCTGGAACCACGTTTGTCATTCTTTCCTAAGAGATTCCTTCTGTGGTGCCCATTTCTACCCTTCTCATTCCCTGTATTTCATTTCTGAAATAGCCCTTGGGGTCTATTTTGTTGGGAGTAAGATATGTTTAAAATATATTCCCCGTAGATCATTAAACATCAATTTTGGGAAGGAAAATTTCTCATGAAGCAAGCATAAGCAACTGCTAGATCTGTGTGGGCAAAGAGGTGGTTTAGCTGTAAATTGCAGAACCACAAAGGGAATAAATACTTCTTAATGCAGGCATTTAGCATATTTAAACGTCATCTCTGGTTGTGTTGGTATTTATTGAATTAATTAAAAAAATCCTGATTTTCTTCTCACTTTCATATTTCAAAATACACTGATAATTTATTTACATGGTTCTGTTTCCATATGACTTCTGATTCTGAATTTTTCAGGTGGATATTTTTCAAGGGGAGGCAGTAGATTTGGTATTCTGCAAAGGATGGTTGTTGAAAAAGGGAGAGGCTCTGACTGGCTTCTGGAGAAGATTATTGTGAAAGAGTCAGCATCTTCAGGGACAGAAGCACTGTTTACAGCTCAAACATGGCTTAAAGACAGACATGATGGAAAAAGATCTGCCTCAGTAACTCTGGATGCCACAGGTCAACACTATCTTCAAACTATCATCTGCTGAGAAATTCATTCCAAACTGGAGAATGCAGCTATACTATTTGCTTCTACCAACAAGTTGTGATTTAAAATATTCCAGTAGAGCACTGTCATTATACAGGGAATTAGTGTGTCTGAACACTTTGTGTTTTAGTACCACTTAATAACCACAATTTGCCAGAGGATGATTTCTGCTTTGTTACTCCAAATTTTCAGTGGTGTAAATGCCAAGAAATTTGTCCTATTCCTTTTTACAAATACCTACCTCTCCAAGTCTTACTTCTACACCTGTAAACTAATTTTTAAGCTTCTAATACCAATTACTTGCTAAGCAGAGTGAAAACAAGGTAAAAAGTGGGGAAAACTCTGTTTAAGCAGTGGAGAAAATATCTCCATTGTATTCAAGATGACTAATTTACATGATTTATGCTACCCTGTTAGGACAGATTTTGCCAGAAACTGGAGATACTTTTGACTGACACCATGTGAGTAATCAGGCCACAGAGGAGCAGTTTTGACCCCACTGCCTGTGGCTCTTTGTCAAGACAGGGGAGGAATAAACACCCTCCCTGCCTCCCTCCCTCCCTTTGTCATGGCTTCAATCCAAGCATGGATTTCAATACAATCTGGTGTGCAAGCTGGGAGGAACCACAACACAGCCCAACCAGATCAGTAGGCACCAAAGCCCAGAATGTACCTCTAAGACAGATGTATTTATTCTCCTGCCTCTCAGAGAAGTTAATTGACAGTATAGATGATTCCTTGGATTACAAAAGATCTTCTAGTTTTTTTCTTCCTAACCCCCTGGGCATTTGCTGGCATTTGTCCAGCAATAGCCTCTTGAGACTAAAGAAGATTCTAGTTCAATCAACTTCCTCTGCTGTGTGATCTCTAACTTTTGATCATTTGAAACCAGAAAAAAAAAGAGGAAACTGTTAGTGTGCAAAAACAAACAATTCCAGCTTTGGTTTAGTTTGTATGTTGGGATTTCTCTGAAAAAAAAAGGGAATATTTGGTTCGGTTTCTACTAGACTTCATTGATTTGGACAAATGTTCCTGTGAGTTTCTTCATACAATAATTGGCAAATCCAGTCTTGGTTATGAAGTCAAAAGAAGTCTTCTTATTTTTGGTTCAGGTCACTACCTAATGTTTACAAGCAGCTTTGATCTATACCAAATCCCAATGAAATCAGTGAGAACTAATATCTGTGGGAGGAACATCAGCCTCTAGAATGGGCATTAAAGACATCCAATTAGTGCTCATCCATCCAGAGCATGAATTGTACAAATGAAACAAAAATGCTTTAAAATGAAAAATACCTGAATCTTCATGCTACTACCATTTTCCTAGTAAAGAGCCAGCCCTAGAGACAGTTTATCTAATAGGATGATATTTAGATGATGCTTAAATAGAAAATCACACTGTATATTTCCTAGTTAAATCTTTAATCTAAATTATATAATACTCAGTCAATTGCCTCACTAGACATGAATACAGACCTTTATTATCATATAGACAGTGTTCTACAAAAATATTAATTTAATCTTCTTTTTTTTTTTTTAATTAGAAGTTCAGGTGAGGAGGAGTACATCTGCCTGGCCTTTAGGAAGAGAGCAAATGAATTCAGGTACAGCTTCTGTCATTACATTGACTGTTTTATTAATCAGTTCTGAAATAATTATGTGAGAATATTTTCATCACAATATGTCATTATACTTACTAGCACTGACAATAGTTTCCCCTTTGTAATAGTAAAAAATGGCAACAAACTTAGGGAGCTGCTCAATAGCCAGGTGACGTGCCTCTAAAGTAATGTTCCCCCTGTAGAACAAGGCATACCTTAGAAATTTTATATCTGATAGCTTTGTTAATATATGAAAACAGAAACATCCTTAATATTTTTTCCTTTTTATTTTCCTTATTTTATTTGTTCAGAAGGCAGATGGAGGATTTATTTCACAACGCATCAAGAAGAAACAAAATCAGAATTTGAAAAGTTGTCAGAAAATATATCCAAGATGGTTATGGTTTTTTATGGAAGCAACAGCAAGTCAAATCCAGTTTCCATGGAAAACAAAGTGGAACATCAGACTGAGAACCAAATAACATATGATGTAAAATAATACATAGATTTGCCTATATTTAAATTTTCTTTGAGTTTCCTTTTAAAGAGAAATAATCATGTAGTGCTGTAAATATTGGAAGTATTGTTGTTTGAATATTCAAGAAAATCAGAGCTGAAGTTTTCAGTTGCATGCCAGATTTCATTTTTAATTTCTGGCTTTCTCAATTTCATGATGATCAAGCATATTATTTTTTTCCCCAACAAATAGCCATAGTTAATAATGCATATCATTTTAAATGAAATTAACATTACTTATTCACATTAGAAATCATTGTCGTATGTAATTTGAATTTGATAGAACAATTACAATGAACGCCCCTAGAGGATAAAGCTAAATTGTCCTTAAGTGCCTAGAGTCAACCTGGTTCTGCTGCTTTTGAAGTGAATGGCACTTTTAGCACCAAGGCTGATGCAAATGTGTCCAGGACTGTGCTGACTCCTTTAGAGCCAGCTTCCTCTCTTCCTGTAAACTACCTATGCATTTATCTGCATACCTCTGTTTGGAAGCTAACTCATATTTTTGTTGATTCCTAGATACATTTGCCATCCGATTTGGGAATGCTTTATAAAGTGGGGCTTGGTTTCCAGAGTTTGGAAAACAACATATCCCAACTGTCTCTTTGTCACTTTAAAATACAGAACACATCAAACCTGGATACCTGTAGTCTCACCAGAAATAAAGCACTTCCTCTTTCTCCTAATGGAGACAGATGGATTGAATTCCCTATACAGTGGCCATTAAAAGAAGCACTTTCTGGTAGGTATAAATCTACTTCAAAGCAATAGAGTGTTTCAAGAGGTTAACATGTCCTAGTATTACAGTAGAAACCTTTATCAAAACAGAAATTTTTATTGTCTTTATTTAATGATTCATAGAGACCGGATAAGAAGTTAAAATGTATGAAGGAAAATATTACCCACTCAGCTTAATTTCTGTACCATAAAGTGGAAATGCAATATTCACTTGATTGCACAGAAGCATTATTATATGCTACAAAGAACATTATATAAGAAATATCCTTTACTTGCAATATTGTAATATTTCTATTTTCTTTTGTTTAGTCCTCAGCCGATCATATTACTGACATTAAAAACATGATTTTTTATAGTTCATTTACTATTAAGTGATTTTGTTGTTTGTTTGCACATTCCAAACAAATATTCTCAGTAAATAACTGCTCAAAACTACATATAAGCTTCAGCTTTATTACCTTTATACACTTCAAATATTTATTTTAAAATTAGCTCAACAATTCTTATATTTGTCACCATGGTTAAGT
This sequence comes from Promerops cafer, assembly GCA_013398275.1. Taxonomy (NCBI): domain Eukaryota; kingdom Metazoa; phylum Chordata; class Aves; order Passeriformes; family Nectariniidae; genus Promerops; species Promerops cafer. The sequence continues at coordinate 3,485,148 of VZSE01006029.1, read as the reverse complement.
AAAATAAAAGAAATCTTTTCACCTAAAATCCACCCTATTCCCTAATGTGATGCTTACTGAATGCTGCCATATGATGGAACAAATACTAACTTAATTAACAGACCAAATAACGATACTTAATATTCAAATAATTTGTGCCTGGGTTTTATACAGAAAACAAATTAATTTTTTGGGTAAAAAATAAATCAGCTCATCTAAAGTGAGCTGAAGCAGACGTAAAATAATCTACCCCAACACACTTTGGATTGGAATTTATGGCCCAGTTTCAGTGAGGTCTCTGAATGCAACCAAAGGTAAGTATGTGAATAATCTCAGTAGGAGTAACAGAGGTTGAAGTTGGGGTTATTTTGCATATTTTGGATGCAATTGAAAATCTAAAATTTGTATCTAGGCTTTAGATTTTATATTGTTTAGAGGTGTTATTTTCACTTGACCACTTACACAGAATGGGTGCAGAACAGGGCTCAATGGATTTCATCTCCTACATACGATTGAAACAAAGGGGACCTTCAGATCAGCATAAAGCACATGAGTCCAAGGACTGATCACTGTCACATGCAGAAGTATTCAGGATACAGGTACAAGCACACAGAAATGAGGAGAGACTGGAGTCCTTATGACCTTGGCTCTGTCTCTATCAATGACCTCTTGGTTGAAAAAATAATTTTCCCATTATTTGCTGCTTTTTTTTTCTGGTAATACTTTTATTCTTTGCAAATATTCTGAAATCAAGAGACAAAAAATCACAAACATGGAATAGATATTATCTATAAGTTTAGGTAAAAGAACAAACAAATGAAATAGCTCATTTCTGTGGTTTTTATTTCTTTCCACCCATGTCTGAGATATCTTCAAGGAGGGACTTGTAACCAGTGAAGAAAAAAAACTAGGACAGTGATTCCCCCAAATCTTTGCCATTTATGTCCAAGAGAGCTTTAAGCAGCTCCACAGCAGGTGGTACACATGGAGTTCAAAGTGATCTTTACAGACAAATTTACTGGCAATTTATTGTGAAAACCAGATATGCTTTTTGACAGCTTTCTAAACCTAATTTATTTTCTCCCTTTTCTCAGCTAAAAGCAAAACCAGTATTGTATTAATTGGAATGGAAAGCAGCTAATCACACTCACCATAACCAGAAGCAACGTGATGTTAAATTTCAGATACAGCTCTGTCATTCATAGAGTGCCTTAGTGTTTTATCAGTTTTATTTTCCTTTTTTCAAAAATTTTATGCTTGGGATTATGATGAAGCATTTGCTAATGGCTAATTGAAGCCATCAAAATGCAGTTGATAGAGTACAGACCCTCAAGATCTGGCAATGCACACTTGTGCCTTTGGGTGTATTAATGAGCAGAGGCCTCCAGCTGAGTATATACATAAATAGTTTCCCTTTACTGTACCTTCCTTTGAGATGCTTATGCCTCAGGAATCCCCAGGGATGACATGGTGCTGTCTCTCTCCTCTCACACACATGGCTGTTCAGAAGGTCAATTTTGCACTACTCTAGTTTTTAAGGCAAAACAATTAAATATTGAAAAGTTGAAAAAAAACCCCATTATGCTACTTTCAAGCTGATTATTCCCATACATTTAACAGAGAGCCGTAATTCATACTGATATTATGAAATAATTAGAATTTTATAAAATTAATGGAGTTGTAACATTCATATATGTTCCCCTTGTTGTATGTAATTTCTTTTCAGAGATTCCTTTAATCTTTCCCCTTTCCAATTTATCCAGTACACTAGAGAGATAAAAGCTTGGTTGCTACACTTGTGATCTGATTGCACTACCAGAACAAAGACCACTATTTAAGCATTTTAGCCCTCCTACCCTTGCCTACATTAACCTCCCTCAACTGCCCTCCTTTGTACAATGGACTCTCCAGTGCTATCCACTGTTTGATCTGATCCAAAGCTCATGAATGCAACCTCTCTACTTGACTCCAGTGTATCAGGGCCACGATGAGTCTGCAGGTCTAACTTGGCTTGGCTGGACTCACCTGGAACCTCCAGCCATGATGGGTGGAGGATGCTCTGGTCAGTTCATGCCTGAGCTCCATCGTATGTGCATCCTTCTCTGGTTCTCTCTCTGCCCCCCTCTCCTGCACAGACTTTGGACCTATGCTGTAGCCTTATTCTCATTCCTTCTCTAGCCCTTTCTCCTTCTGCCCCCAACTCAATCACCAGGATGGATCCCAGGTCTTTTTCACCGTTTGCTGCATCTGGGACTCTTGACAGCTCTGCCTGCCTCATGCAGATGCTGCAGGACCTGGTCAGAGAGGGCACTGCCTGAGCTGGGGCTGTGCTCAGCTTCTACCTCATCCACCCTTGTGGGGCAGGTCCACTCTTGCTGCTCTTTGACACAGTGATCCAAAAATCAAACCTTCCAAATGCAATCCTTTCACTTTTGTTTTGGGCTGTTCCAGCCTGACTTCTCAAATTTCAGATCTGGGAGAGGGTGGCAAAACAATTGTGAAGAAAAAATGGCAAAAATTTTGCGTTTTGCTAATTCAAGTGCTTGAATTTTAATTGCATCTGACTGTAGAATGCCATGTTGCCAAATAACTGTGCAAGCTTGTGGCACAGTCTTAACAAGATCTCTTTCTGCTTGATATTGCAGTGGTTACATGTCATCTAACAGTATTTTCAAGAAATATTTTGAATGAGAGAAATTTAGTGCATATGACTGCATGTATATATGGTACTCATGGTGACACAGGGGACAGATCCCTTCTCCAGTCATTGCAGAATGTACAGCAGGGAGAGAAAAATGAGGTACTCTGTCTTAAAGTATTTTAAAATTTACCCTCCATTCTTGTACTTCCTACATATTATTTTCAAATTTTCCCATACAGTTAAGAAACATAGTTTTATATTGCAACACTGAATAATTTTATTTTAGTCATTTCTAGTTATTGTGGATGCTGTTGACTTGGGAGAACTGGAAAAAACTGTTCTTTTGATCAGCAGTAAAACAGGTAAAATACTTTTTATTTTTTAAAGTCAGTCATGTAAATCACACAGCTAGCCTCCTGTTAAAGTCACCAAAGTCACTGCCAGAGTTAAATCCTAGTTAATTCCTTTTGGCTATTTTTTCTAAAGGGTAGTGTTTTATAAGGCAAATTCCTACATTTTGACAAATTAAAATCCTGGGATCTAGAGGTTATAACATTATTGCATTAAGAAAGTAAATTATTCCTTTGCATACAAGAAAAAAGAACAGAAAATTAAGATGAATATAATTCTAGTCTGTGCTTAATTCATGCTATACTAAGTTATCTGTGAGAATAATTATTACTCAAGTAAGAAATCGGTATTGTTTTATTTTCCTTCTGTGATTCAGTTATTTTCACTGTTTTCCCCTCCAATTCTGTTTTCTCCCTGTGACATTCACCTCTGTTTGGCAGTCAGCAAGTTTTGTCACTGAACTTCCTTAAAATTGTCTTGACCTCAACATCTCTCTGCTTTATCTGTAGGATGCCTATCATGCTACTAATTCAAAGTATTAATTATAGAGTTTTTTGAAATACGTTAATGAAATTCGCTATATAATTGCAAATCATTACTGTGCATTACACTCGACCATTTTCAGACAGCTTTCTAGGGAAACAAGGATTCTATGTTTGCACTTTTTCTGCCTTTTTTTTTTGTTTTGTTTTGTTTTGTTTGTTTGTTTGTTTGTTTGCTCGTCCGGAGGCTCCTCATACAAACCTTTGAGGCACGGCACCCGATTTCAACCAAGTGTGTAAGGTGACATTCGGGCAGTGAGCATGCACGATCTCCTTGGCTGGTCAACACATCCCTTGCCCCAGCACAGGCTGCCTTGGTCACTCCCGGGGGACAGGGCGTGCAGCTGCAGCTGCTCTGGAGGGGAAGGGAAGGAGAGGGACAGCCCTGCCGTGCTGCTGCGGGAGCAAGGCGTGTAGCTCACTGCTTTTGTTTCCCGCAGCTTCAGTTGTGAAAGTTAACTACAGCCATCTGTCGGACTGACAGTCACTGAATGTGGTAACTGTGTGTAGCCAAAGGGCACCGCGGAGAGCGTAAAGGTGAGACTTCTCCATTCAGGTTTGAGAACAGAATTCACAAAGGAGGGAAATTGGGCTCATTGCCTCTGTGTGTGTTATGTAGAGAGGGTTGGGATGATGTATAACAGATATTTCTTCCAAAGGAGCTACTTAGATGATAAAACATTCAGGTGAGTAAGGGTGTCGTCCATACCGTAACTAGACTTGTTTGAACTGAGACTAGCTTGGACCAAGATTTTGAACCAAAAATCCCAAACCCCTCCTTAAAGTCAGATGTTCCCTGCCGGACTGATCAGACCAGGCAATGTTCTCTAATGCATTTATGCTTTCATTCCTTATCAGAGCAAGTTTTTAAGATCAAATGGTTCATGGTCCCTTCCTGAATCTTCTGACTCTCTCTATTCACTTATCTTGGCAGGTCATGAGTGTAACACAATGCCCTGGATTCCTCCTCAGAAGCCTGATGATATCCTGTTGATATAATTCAAGGGAGTTGGATAGTAGTAGAAGAGATTGGAATGCAGTTTGTTGAACAGGGCTGAAGCTACAAACAATAGAAGGGAAAATTAATAGTCTTCATGACTAACTAGTGACAAGACACTCAGGCCATGCAGTTGAAGCCCTCAGCAGAAAATTCAAAAAGGAATGTAAGTCAGAGAGCAATCTTTCCCAAAAAGCAGAGGGATACAGTGAGCTGTTGAACTCCCTTCCTACCTGCCACCTAATGAGATCCTCTGTGTGCTGCATGTGGAATAGAGCTCCAGTCCTCTTGTCAACCACTGACTGAGGAGGAAGCAACAGACGTGTATTTCTGCTCTTCCTTCTCAAATGTGCCTGCCTGAGTCATACTGAATCTTTTCTGCATGCCCGTCCAACAGTGAGGACAACATTTCTTTGCTTCTAAGCAAAAAAATAAAGGAAATGCTTACTCCTAACTTTCTAAGTTGAGGTTTACAAATAGGAACAAAATAAAGAATCCTGTAGTTGTTCCAGCACTTTCAACTCAGTTGTTGGCATTCATAAATAAATGAAAAACTGAAGTTTTCATATAGTAAGAATGTCACCATTATACCAACAACACTCTACCTAATTTCTTGTCATGCAATGGAACATTTTCACTATATTCTCTTTCCGTCTTTGCAGACTGCAAACTGGACATTAAAAAATTGCATGTGCAAGAAGCTGCAAAGGAGCATCCTATCTATGTATTTGAAGTGAATGAGTAAGTATATTGTGTAAAGCTAGTAATGTTTTTTTATAGCATAATAGTTGAAAACACTGAGCAGACACTGAATTAAAGTAACTGCCATAGAGTGATTCTGTCAGTGGATATTTTAAAAATATGCCCATCTTTAGCTGTTCCACATAAATTCATAGGATTTTTTTCATTTAACGTATCATTTACTTACCAAAAAAACATATGTGGTTCTGTTTTTCAGAGAATTTTCTGTGAATGCAAAAAAGCCCAAAATACAGAGAGAAATACCACGATCTTTTTTTATTAGAGGAGAGAAACAAAAGAATTACTTGAAAAAAGAAGGAAGTCAAGTAAAAAATTTGACAGAGTATACTATTAAAGTGTACACAGGTGACAAAAGGGGACCAGGGACTGATGCCAATGTGCATATTATTTTATTTGGGAATGAGGACAAATCTGAGATATTTCAACACTCTCTGTCACTGGAGCATCAAAACCCTTTTGAAAGAGGAAAGGTGAGTACACAGATTTTATAGGTTGTGTCCATTTCTATACTGGAAAAGCAAACATTAAATCTATGCAAGTTCTTTAGAAAACTTGAGGCATTTATTCTGTTTTCCAAATCACTACATGAGGTATAGTCTCAGCTCACCCTGTGTTTCTTCTTTTCCCCAGATTCACTAAGGAACATTTTACCTCTATTGTATCTAGCTGTCTCTTCTGCCTCTTAGTGCCAAATACATCTTCATACCCCATCCACTTGCATGCCCAGTTATTTCCCCCTTCTGAAATGCACAGCGTGCATTGCCTGTGATGTGTGTGCACCACCTTGAATATTGTGCATGAGAACACATCGGGGTCTTACATCCCATCATTTTACTTTGCCATGGAAACTGGTGCTGTGAGCATCCCTGAATGTATCAGCCTAAAACCAGATGAAATGGGACCATACACATCAGCCTGATTCTGATATCCATCATGCTTTAGGCTGTTATTCAGAGACCCTTAGTTCAGATACAGATATTTGCATAAGAATGCAGATTCTCTGCATGATGTCCTAGTACCTTGGCTGGATGTTCTCCTAATTTAATAAACATATTATTCTGGTAAAGAAATTGCTTTGTCTGGTCACCACCTGTGCAATGGAGTACAATGACAGTTACCCTTAAGTAAAAAGGAAATATATATATATTCTCTGTACTTTCCCTTGTGGAGTTCCTGAAAGGTAGTGACTAAATAATTAGAACTCCAGTGAAAATATATCCCTTAAGAGATCCATCTCATTATCTCCAGCAATATTAATCATCTTTTTTACCTGGAATTAGTCTGAGTTTCTTCAGCCAGGTTATCTGTGAGATAAAGATATTTACCCATGAATTGTCTTCCTTACTGAGAAGGATAATAAATCGAGCTACCTACAGGTACAAGGAGCAAGTAAAAAAGTGTCTTGAGTAGTTCTTCCTTTTGCCTGGTACTACACAGGTGGTGTCATTACCCTTCAAAAAAAAAGAGTAGATACATAGAAATCCCATTAGCAATCCAGCTAAGTTGATGGGTAGCTATGTCAAAGGTCTTAGAAAAAAAAAATTCTTTTTAAAAATCTGCAATATGAAACAATGTAATATTTCAAATTAAAGTATATAATATTTGAGAGGAATAATGGTTAATGTAGTAAAAGCCTTTATGTTCCTGAATTTTTATTTACATATCATATACTAAAAACATTTTAGAAGACTATACCAGTTGAGGATTCACGAGCCCAAAAATGTTTTCACAGTAGATGAAAGTCAAGAAAGAGGTAGGGATTGTCATACTATAAGCTGAAAAGTGAATCTTTTGTGTTGAAACTGAGACCTAATAGGAGAAGATCTACACCACACATCATCAGTAAGGAAAATAAACCTCATTAGTGTTTCAGTTATTCTGAATTTCTACTATTATACTTGAATTGGTCTCAGAACTGACCTAGACAAATACGTAAGCTTCCAAACATTGGTATAATATTTTTAATAACTGTATTTTAATATTAAAGGTTGATACCTTCAAGATTAAGACAAATAAATTAGGCAGCCTACATTCAATTGAAATTGGCCACGATGGGAAAGGATTAGGAAAGTATTCTGTGTTCAATAGCCTTGCAAACATCTTCTGCTTAAGGATCTGCCTGACATTTTGGAAAGGTGTTTGTAGTCCCACTACAGCTAGCTAATACAAATCTGTGTACAAATGAGGTCAGCTTTACTGCCCTTGTTTTCACCCCCTCTATCAGTTTTCCCTTGACTATACCATGACTTTTTTTTTTTTTTCTAACAGCAATCTAGTTAAAATAAACCTCAGATGGTTTTATTCTTCAAACTTTGCTCAGCCAAAACCCTTATTAGATGTCTTAAATAAGATAGGATTGAGTTTTCAAACTGCAGGCTAAACTTCCCATGATTTGAGCAAGTTTGGGGACTCTGGTCAAAGCATGCTGTAGCTCCCTCTCACACCCATAGATCTCCTCTTGTGAAAGTCTGAGAACATCAGTGTGCACTAGGTCCTGCCTGCTGTTAAGTTAGGATATGGCTATAGTACATAAGCACACCATGATGGAAAATGTTTCTGTGTGCAGTAACCTCTAAACTCTGAATTTTACATAAAAATAAAACGGGAGACTCAGGAATATAATCTTTTGAGCTTACATTTAACAGTGCTAACAACCCTTAGGGATATGCAGATATCAAGATATATACAGACATATAGAGATATACAAATACATAAACTGAATTTGCAGGGAATGTATAACTTGAATCAAAAAGGTCTGATTGTATTAAGATACTCTAGGCAGGTGAAGTTTGCTTAACCCATCTCAAAGAAATAGGCTTAGGTTTAATAAAATCTGATTAATCTAAGTTCATGAGGCATAATAAAGTGCCAAAGGGTTTATCATTTCTAGGATGAACCAAGAAAAATTCTGCAAATAGCAATTCCTATTTGGAAAATGTTTAACAGCTTTTTTATTTCCCTAACTACCCAGTCATCTTATATATTTCATGGTGTTGAAAACTGAAAAAACACCAAACCTGTTGAAATATCTATAATAAGATTGTCCTGTTGACTTTCATCTTATTTGTGATAACTGCTACACATGCACACAGTTCAGCTTAGATCTGATCTGGGACAGATCTGATCTGGGACAGATCTGGCAGACTTTTAGTACTGACAGTTGTACAGAAGCCTGCAGGGGAAATAATAGATTGAACTTTTATTTTCTGGGCCCTGATCTAGCAACAAAATTATTATTTTTCCTCTCTGTGTCCTGATCAACATCACATAGCTGCTAATAGTGCCTTCCTGGCACAGCTGGTGTGTGTCGATTCATCTTAGACATGACAACCTTCCTCTAAATATTTCTCTGAAATTATCTCCCAGCGTCTTTTGTCACATCAGCTGTTATCCCCACAAGCTTTCTCAAATGTTACACCTTTTTGAGATGTTTCATCTGTTTGCTAATATATCCTAGCTACCTCTAGATTTCTCCATACCTGGAGATTTCAGTGAGGTCTGTTGGAGTTTTGTCAATAAAGGATGAAGCATTAGATTTTAATCTTTCCAAGAGAGCAAACTTGCCTTTCTATTCTTTCGTAAAGTGTCGTGTAAATTTGAGAGACTGTAAAATTTTATTGCTGATAATCTTGACTCTGATTTAGAGATTTTGTAAAAGGTCATCTATTCCAAGTAGAGTCTGTGATATATTAAACCATTCACAAGATTTCATTAAAAGAGTTTCAAAAGTACTTCACAATATCAATAAATGAATCTTGCGAATTGAAGGTGGAATACCTAGACACCTTCATGGCCTACTTTACCTAGCTATTTTTTTGAAAATGTGATTGAAGAAAAAGAAACATCGCTGTACCTTTACATTTTATCCAAACTGACACAATTTGGAAATATTTTTTTATAATATTTTTAGCATGTACAATTGAAATTTAGCATTTACAAATAAAAATATTTTTATTGATTTTAACTTACTTAGTACTTTGTCCAAATATTTAAAAACCAAAATAATTAGATAGGATCTAGTTCTTTATCTTTAGGACACATAAAAATACCAGAAGGTTGTCAGCTACTAGTGGTATGATCCTAGTCAGTTTTAAAATGTTGTCATTAAGTATCTACATTGGCAAACACAACTAAAGATATCAGTCCAGACATTGTATATATAAAATAAAGCTTTGGTTTTAAAATATTAATATTTTAAAATTCTGTGAAATAAAATTCTATATCCCAAGAATGAAGGTATTTCTTCACACAGCAAAAAAGAAGATTAAAGTAGAATATCTTCTTAAAGCTGAAAAACATATGAGTGCTGGCCTAAATGAAAATGGTATTCTGAATCACGACTGCTGGAAAAATAGGGATATGAGAAGCATTCAGTTTCACCACTTGGTTCACATCCATATCAATATATTAATTAGAAAAGAGTAGTAGAATGCTCACTAGGGGTGCATTTTGAGTGCATTTCCAAGTACCTGAAAGGGCAAAATAGGTTTTCAAGAATGTATTCAGTATTACCATGCACTCTGTTTCATTTGTCTTACTGCTTGTTCTATCCAATCTGGAAAAATATGTTGTAACAAAAATCTTCCATTACATTTTCTGTCAAAAACATCAAAGACCTTCCCTGTAAAACTGAGAGAAGTTGGTAGTAATTTGAATCATCTGTGTTTCAGTTTTATTATTGATGTTGAATATACTTGGAAGTACTGAACCACATGGGGTTTGGGAAATGAAATTAGAAACCTTTCTCATACTGTATTTGTGTTTTGGTTATATTAGTTTTGCTCTTTTTTTTTTTTTTTTTTTTTTCCTTCTACAGCAAGTGGCTGGTTTCTAGAAAAAGTGCAGCTAGGAATTCAATGCATTGCTTCAACTGTAACAAGTCAGTAGATCAGTTCATCATCACTCTGTACATGCTGTTTTCTTCTTCACAAGCCTCTCAGTTGCTTCTGTCTGGCTTTCTAAGACAGTAATAATTTTTTTTTTTTTTTTTTTTTTTTTACAATGTTGTGTTCCTATCAGTCCGTCCACAGTGACTTTTGAACCTTTTGGACAACTTGAAACTAACTTGTCAGAAGAATTGTTGGAGGAAAACACTAGATTTTTCCAAGCAATTAAAACTGGATGATTGTAGGAGGGACAGACATAATTTAATGCCTTTGCCGAGAGACAGTATTAATATATATTTTCAAGAGGCAGAAGGTGTCTGGTGAACCACTATACAAGCATTAGCACATAAATAGCTCTGATAAACATATCAGGGATAAGCAAACAGGCATGGAAGGGAATCAGAAAGGAGGACAGTGGAATAAGGCAGCACAGATTCAAAAATCAAGGAAGAAATCATGTATTTCATTGAGCAAAGGCAACATTAAAACATTAGAATCCTTCTGTTTCAATGTTTGCTTAGTATGAGCCCAAGATACATTCAGCAAATATGATAAAGATTAAAAAAAAGCTTTATATAATGTAATGTAGAAATATAATGATCTAGATTTAGAAATGCGTTTAGGTACTGGGTTGCTTGGGCAAAGGGCTTCTGCTGTACAAAAGGAAGTTGCACATCAGTCTGCATCAAACTGAAACAATACAGTTTCAAAAATTGGAAATTAAATTGAAGGCTATATTTGGAGTATTTGCTCACTACAATATATAGTTCACAGCTTGAAGAATTTCAGAATAAATAACTGATGCAAACATATTCGTGTCCTCCCAAGTGGAAATTAGCTTTTTAATGCATCTGGAGAACACAGAAGTGTGAAAATTTACAAGTTCCCTGTATCTAGGAAGAGGAATGTTACCTGGTAATCTGAAAACAGAAATGGTAGCCAAGAATATTTAATTTTGTCCTTTCCCTAAATATTTCTGTAAACTTGACAATTAATGGAAGCCAAATCCCAGGGGTTTTTTGTACCAAAAAAAAAGTAACTTTTTAAGTTCTTGGATACTCAGTTGATCTCTACAGTCTAAAGCACGAGAGTGTAAGGATGTTACTGACCTCAACAACATTAAACTTCTTCCAACAACATTAAACTTGCCTTGCTTCAACTTCCTCCAAAGACAGGCTCAGATGCTCTCTAATCTTCTAGATACCTAAATCTAAGTTAGTGGGCATGAAGAACACTTCTTAAACCACAATATCACTCAGATGTGCAACACAATCCATGACAGGATTTTCAGCTGATGCCACTTCACCTCTTTTGCTTGTAAGAGTTCTCAGACCACACCAGCCAGAAGAAGATTCTTGAAGAAGATAGACTGCAGCAAACTTTTTTTTTTCCAGATGTTTGGGGTTTTGTTCAATTTTATTTAAAATCCTATAGCAAAAGCACAAAGGTATATAAGAGAACTTGAATCACATCGTTGATGTAGGGGAGTGACTGGCACAGATTGATTCTATGTGCTGCTGACAAGGACATTTAACTGGGGCCTTGGTGGGCTATGTGCCTACCTTGAAGTGTATCAACCTACTCAAACTAACTCTTTAGTAGGAGAGATTAGGAGGTTAACCCCAGAGTACTCAGCTGCCCAGAGGCTCCTCAGATAAAAGAAACTCTTAAGTTCATGGTCCTCTTCCAGCTGAGATGTGGAGCTCCTCATGGAACTCCTGGTCTCATGGCCTACAGAGTGAATGGGGAATGGGCTCATTCTCTCACATAAAAAAGACTCCTCCAATACAAATAACCTCTCTAAAATATATTAATCACTGAGAAACCTGAATCCTTTGCTAGCCCATTTAAATGCCTGTTACCTAGCTTACACATCACATCTTTCCTAGGCTCTGTGACTTCCACATGCAGTTTCAGCTGCCAAAATCTGTTGTGTTTCAGCCTGGACCTGTTTATCTTCAGCCGTATCTCGCAGCTGCTGAATGGTGCAGCTTCAGATGTGAGCTACTTTGGTGCTGTACTTACTGTGTGGGAATCCCTCCCACACACGTAGATATCACATCAGGTAGACTGTCATAATCCTTCCAAAGTATAAGAGATTTTTAACTCTCTTTGGAAATTAATACCACTGTATACATGGTTACAGTGAAAATTAGTCTACCCAGACTTTGGACTCAGGCCTGTTTCTCATATAATCAACAGTAAAATCTCCACAGGCTCTTACAGAGCTAGGATTGGGCCCATCATGCAACTCAGTATTTTGTGAACCAACAAAGAGATAAAGGAAAGGGAGCATTCCTGTAATGAATTACAAGGACAGTAATTTGCTATCACAGAACATGTTTCCCTACTCTAAATTATCCTGATTTTATGTCATTCTTTAGAGCAATTTACTAGTTACCCATATGACCAACAAATAAAAATAATGTATATTTCATAAGTATATTCATAAAGTTAATTACATTTTAAAATTACATATATGTGCGTACTAAACCAAAAATTTTAAAAGTCACTATTTTCTTCAGATTGGTTTCTTCTTCTCTATAAACCAATGTAAAAACTCTCCTAGAAAATCAAAGGTGCAGAACCAGGCTCTCATAAGTTGTCTGTTTCTTAAGTTTTATATGTGCTGTGTCTATGACAAGTTTTTATGTTTTTTTCCCTTAAGGTGCCTTTCTGAAGATGAAAATGATGGCCTCACCATAGTCCAACTCTATCCACAGCTTCTTGATTTCTGATTCTTTCTGATTGTGATGCTTCTCCAAATTCATGCTGATTTGATTTACTTGTCTTTTATAATTCTGAAGGCATTGTAATTATTGTGAAGAGAAGTCAAAACAATGTATTAAAAACATCACAGTAAACTAAATATGTCTAATGTGAACACAGAATTCTGATCCTATTATAAATGCTAAAAAACTTTGCATGACAAATTTAGATATCAGAAACATAAATCTGTAACATGGCTCTGTGGACTTGAACTGAACAATCATAATGGTAGACATATGTAGTAACATACTCAAATATTTTTGTTTCAGTAATGATTTGTGGGAAAGATAAATTTAGCTCATTTCAAATCTGTCAGTATGTATTCATTTGATGATTTTTTTCATTTTCAACATTTATTAAAATTTAGATTTTCTCAAAATCATTTTCCAAACAAACTGCTCAACTGCTCAGCCTTACTATATATTGCTTCTCTTAAGACCATAACAGAGAGTAATAAAGATCTTGTTACTCAGAAGTTCACCCTGTGTCAGTAAGCCTCTCACTGACATTTGATTGCAAAATCTTGTAGCTGAGCCAGAACCTCAGCTGAGAACCTTTAGATCCAAAGGGTCTCTTAGGAGAGGCTGTTATCAGTAACACTGCCATAGCTTAGGCAGGCTTAGGCAGTTCCCTTCTCAGCTTGATGATTTTTGCAGTGCCTCTCCTTAGCTATCAAACCAGCTTTCCAGTGCTACATGTGTGAATGCCTTTATGTCAAAGAAAAACAAAAAAAAAAAAGGCCCAATTATTTTTGCAAATGCACACTAAAAATAAATGTATTTAGCTATAAATGCACAAATTAATGTTTGATTTTGTAGGCTTTGATATTGCCAGAATGGACTCAGGAAGGATTTAGAAGAAGAAGTCTGAAATTAAATCAGGACTTACACACCACCTGAAGTTTCATGTGTGTGATCAAAATACAAATATTTTATATAAGCTATACAAGGCGTCCCTCTCTTAATCAAAGGCTTCACCTTTTGTACCTCCAAAATCTAAAATCTTTCTGAAGATCTCAATGTTAGACTTGTTTCACCCTCAAGACACTACCATGTTCTGTAGCAGCAATGGGCTTTCTAAAATTACAAGAAATAAATGAGTTTGTAACGTGTGTTGATAAAACATTGGCTGTTTTTTAATATGCTTAATGCTTATTTACTCACACTATTCTGTGAAATTAGGACAGTTGGCTGACATCTGCATGGGTGATGAGATCTCAGTTGTTACTTTGACACAAGAAAAAATAATATATGCCTATATTTGGCCTTGGTAGGTGATCTAACTTTTTAATATAATTTTTATCTACCTTTGTCATCAAAAGGACAACTATTGTAAAGTGTGGATGTGGTCAGTGTGAGCAACAGAACACCCAAATTATTATTCTTTTTTTTTTCTGCTCACACTGCTACCACACTCACTGGAATGGATTTGAAACTGTATCCCCAGAGCCCACAGTTCACTTACTTGGTATCAGCATTCATTACACTGAATCACTTCGTTGTGATCTATTATGTGATTTGTTTCATTATTATGTGTTTCATTAATAGTTTGTAATACTAGCTCGCTTTGATGCCATTTCTGATTTATCAAGTGTAAATAATGCCTTCCTAATCTGTTTTTCTTTACTAGCAGTGGATACCCTTCTTCTGCAGCTGCCTTCCATACTTGAAAATTATTTTCTCTACCTATACAGTGTCCAAATCAGGTTTTGGATTTGCTTCCCTGAATCCTGTGTACAGCTCTCTAACCCTTTCAATAACGGGCCCAGCACTGCAGAGGGTTTCATTTCAAGAGCATCATGGGCACTTGCAGCACACAATAGCAGGGGATTACACTTTGATAAGAAAATGTGAAATACCATATAACCCCCCCTGCTCAGGTCTTGCTTGGAAGACATGCCAGTTAGCATATTTAGCTTGTGACTAGTGCCAAATCCCAAAAGTGCTTCTTCCACACGGCATACACTGATGTGTGCTGTGGTTGGCACAGAAGTCATTTAATCTCTGTCCCTTGCCAGTGGGATGATTTTTGGAAAAATTGCTGGCCAAAGACAGGGACATTACAAAGGTGCCTCCTCGTGTGCACTCTGCTGTCCCTACACAGCAAGGGTGCTGCCCTGCTTTTTTCCTCCCAACACCCTGCCCTGCCTGTGGAGAGCCTGGGCAGATATTGATACTGCTGATGCTTCCATAGGGAACAGGGATGTAGCAGGGAAAAGAGACTGCCTGGGTCAACAACCCAGGAATTTGACACACAAAGAAGTCTTGGAAGGAGCAGTGAGGTAACTCAATCAGCTGGAGGAGGCAAGGCTGCAGTGGAGAGAAGGGTTTGATTTCTACTGCCTCTCTCTGTTAGCAACCTGACTGAAGATCTGGGAAAGAAGGCAGGCTAGAAGATTTTGCTGCTATTATTATTAAACATTTGATTATGCACTGCAAAGCCTGAAGTTGGGTGCTAAAATATTTACCCTGTAGACCATATCATAGACTCTTAAACAAAACTGAGTCTGAAAATGTCCATTAGAGTCCAGTTTAACTCTATCTATTTTCCTCATCCACCTCTCCTCGTGTGCTGTTATATGTCTATTATTAGGTTGATCTAGGTGATACATTTCTGCCCTTTTAAGCCCTTAAGTGTCTCAGTTTCTTCTGCTGGGTTAAGGGTTTGAAAAAAGTATAATCATGTTCTGACTGGCTCATTGGACCATTTAGTATTCTCCCAGCAACTCCAAGTACCGTTTTTCTGAAACTCATCATACATAAGAAAGGATTCCTTCCTTTTAAGTACATATGAGCAGTTGTATTGCATCCATCCATCCTGTAGTTTGTCAGTTGTGGAAATGGCAGAGTAAGAAATGGAGAGTAAGAAAAAAGGAAGTAGCAAGTGTTCGAGTTCCTTCAGACATCTTGGATTAATGCCATCTTGTCCTTCATTGTTAGTATTTATAAATGTCTTTGCAAATATAAACAACCTCTGCTCACATACCAGTCTGAAATGGTCCTTTGCACTTCTCACTGAAGAAAGGCAGTAGACTGGAAAAGTTCATAAAATTCTCTGTACTTAGCAGTGCAAAATAGTGTCATAACTTCCTGTGCTGTGGCTAAACCCTCTTCTTTTACTTGATATAAATTAATTTTAAACAGTGAATCAAGAAGGGGAAAGAAAATGGGACTTTAATTTTCTTTTCAAATTTTTGAAAATTCTTAATTACATCTTACAGTGTCAGAAGGCATGTTAATATTTCCTTAGGCATTCTATAAATGCTTTTCCCATTTATCATAAAATGTGATATGCATGGTAGTTGGTTGGTTTTTGCATGCACAATTGCAGCAAAAGAGTTGTCAGCATTGTACAAGGTTGCAAGCTTGCTTCCTGTCTTCCTATATCTATCTTCTGCTTTCATTCCTTATATATTTATGTCTAGCTTTGATTATAAATTTAAATACAAGCTATGAAGCAACTTGAAAGGTGACTGACATCCATTTCTAAATAATAAATGTAAGTTTAAGAAATCCTGAGTTAAATCTTAAAAAAAAATTCCAGGAAATAATTTTTCTTTCATAGGTTATTTAAAAATCCATATGCTATCTTCAAAGCATGGCTACTCTCTGTCTGATTAAACTTGGAATCTATATATCTATCCATCTATCTGGAGTGTACAGTTGAATCTATTTATATGTTTCTAATGTTTAGACATTCTGGAAATATAATAGAACTAACTACAGCCACAATTCACCGTGAAATTTAAGTATGTGCCTAAAATGTGTTTGCCTAAAAAATAAGGACATAATAATCATTCCCACTGCTCTGATTTATAGTCTTCCTTAATTTAGGTGTATGCCTAAGAACCCCATGACACTGGGTCTCTTCCTTTGAGATCTCATGTGGTGGGTGTGTGTGTGTTGGCATTTTCACACGAAAGTAATTCTAAGGTGTACCAAATACACATATCAATATCAGGGTGTTACTAAGCAAAGTAATTTCAGAAGCCAGGGAACCTTCCAGAGTATTATTTGTAATTGCAAAAGTGGGCTAACATATGGAGATACTGGATTCATCCTTCTTTTGCAGTTTTAAAAGTAGAGTTTGAAAAACGTTTCTATATGAATCTACATGTAGACTTATAAATAAAATAATCTAAAGCTAAAAAAAGAAACCAATTGCTGTTTATATTTTTAAAAATAGATAGTATTTTAATATTAATTTTCTAAACAGCGTACTGACTTACGATTGGATTTCTGATTTGTGCTTATGTTAATTTGCTGAAATATTGTCCTAATTGAAAGGAAATGTATCCTCCCTTTGCAATGAAGTATCTCAGGTATCAGAGCATACAGTGGCATGTGCCTGTTTGAATGAAGCCAGTTGGGCAAAAAGACAATTAAGTATTTTAATGCATAGATGTTAAACATACAGCCTATATTACAACTTCCACTGACACCTGTGTGTATGGTTTAAACATGAATCTATTGAAAATACCTAAAACCTATCAACATCTTGGAGAATGGTTCTTACTTGATGCTCCTAAAGAAATTGATTTCATGTGCATCTGTGCCTGAGGGCACTCTTTTAACATGCAAAAATAGTTAAAGCCAGTTGGAGGGGAGGGGAGGGGANAAGGGAAGGGAAGGGAAGGGAAGGGAAGTGAAGGGAAGGGAAGGGAAGGGAAGGGAAGGGAAGGGAAGGGAAGGGAAGGGAAGGTCACATCACCAGGGAACCCCTTACGACATCCTCTGTTTCTAAGAGGGGCTGCTCAGGAGCTCTGCTCAGCATTGCATGCCCTGCCAGGACAGCAGGATTATGCACAATTCCTTCTTGATGCAGAACTACTCCCTAAAGGACTGACTAGAGTAAGAAAGGCAGGCTTTTGTGCCAGAATGCTTCCAGAGGGTGTCAAATCCAGGTACAATGAGCTTATTCTAATGCTTCCGTCAGTCTAAACTAGAAAAAGTGCAGAAACTAAAGTACTAAACTTCAATTGCCAAAAGTACTGCCAAACAAAAGAAAATAGATTTTGGAATCATTTTAAAGGACACGTGCAAAAATTGACTAGACCTGTAGAGTATAATGATAAAATGGCAAAATTAAAGATATACAAGAAAAAGTTTGAGTGTATTTTGAAAGAGCATTCTGTACAACACAGCTAAAGAAGAGATAGAAAAACATCATTGTTAGGATGTG
Source organism: Promerops cafer (assembly GCA_013398275.1). Taxonomy (NCBI): domain Eukaryota; kingdom Metazoa; phylum Chordata; class Aves; order Passeriformes; family Nectariniidae; genus Promerops; species Promerops cafer. The sequence goes on along the minus strand of VZSE01006029.1, from coordinate 3,467,040 downwards.
AAGAACTAAAAAATACTTTGGAGCAAAGATAAGAGGATTGGAAGCCTGTTTCCTGGACATTTAGATTTGAGTTGATAATTGTGTACAGTGAAATGACAGAAGGACATATACACACACAAAAAGTATTCCTAAAGTAAAACAAGATTCTAAGGGGCAAAAAAAGCAAACTGTTGTAACTCAGAACAAAGAAAAAGCACTGATGCCCATAAAAATGTTTTCTTTAAAGGAAGGGGAAGAAAAAGGAAGCCATGAATAAAATCTCCTTCAGAGAAAAACTAGCTTTACATGAGAAATGAATGTATTTGGTTGTCTGTACTTGGTTTATGAGATATGTATTTATGTCTGCAATCTCATTTTTGTCCTTCAATTATATTTTGTAATTAAAAATTTCTGAGGTTTAGTAACAACATTGGCTTGCTGAATGCATGCTGGTTTGTACACTGTGTGTATACAAACACTTCTGGCCTTGATACAGCTCCACAGAAGTTATGCCAGTCTAACAGGGAGGAAATTTGGTTCTGTTGTTGTTATTATTATTATTATTATTTGGGATCCTTTTCATTTGTTATCTTTAAAGTGAGAAAACAAACCAGAAGACATTCCTTTTATCAAGTATCAAACAGCCTTTAATTTAAGTTTAAATGTTCATCTATTGCACTGCCTTTCTTGTAACAGACAGCTATTGTTAATATGAAAATCAGTGTGAAAGAATATTATTTCCCTCTCAAATGAAATGGTAGCTGAATCCAAACAGAGCAAACCTAACCAACCAATAAAATGAAGTAAAAAAGTGAGAGGAGAGGAGAGGAGAGGAGAGGAGAGGAGAGGAGAGGAGAGGAGAGGAATGCAAATATATAGGAAAGAAAGTGTAAAGCTGTCCCCCCACCCCCAACAAATTGTCTTGCAAACTGAACACCTTTCAGATTTACAGGTCTGAGCCCACTGGGGTGAAGTCTTCCTGGAAGATGGGTCAGCTCCCAGTCCTATCAAATTCTAACCTTTAGTGAAGTGGTTGAGGGCAAATGTACCAGATAATTTGTCCCACATATGGAGCAGGGAGGGGAGGATGTAGGGACACTTGGCCCCAGCAGTTACCTTTTCCAATGGCCAAGCAGTGGAGAAGCCTTAAGCAGGATCCCATCACTTCTGAAGATGATGTACAGAGAGATTGACACCACTTATGTTCTTAAATATCTCCTGCATTGCTCAGAGCCAACATTTTAGTATGTTGGACCTTGATCTCCTCCATTTTATTCTCTCCTTCTTAAATCTGACACCTTTGAGTTACTCTCTTACCCCACCTGCAGCCCAAGCAATTTAGGTTAGGATTTCAGCTCTAGGAGCACCATTGTTCCCCTACTGCCACTCATGCATCACAATATAACCTCCATTATAAGTTTGTGGCATCTTTTAGACCTGTATATGTCAAACAGACTCAAAGTAACCTAAAGTGTACACTAAACCATTTTATTGAAGACATAACTACAGGAAAGCTCTGGGGAAACCTTATAGCACCTTCCACTACCTAAATGGGCCTACAAGAAAGCTGGAGAGGGACTTTTTACAAGGGTGTGTAGTGATAGGACAAGCAGTAATGGCTTCAAACTAATAGAAGCAAGGTTTAGATTAGATTTTAGGGAAAAAAACCAATTACTGTGAGGGTGGTGAGGCACCAGAACCCATCATTCCCCAGAAAAGTTGGATATGCCCCATCCCTGGTAGTGTTCAAGGACAGTTTGGATGGGGCTTTGAACAACCTAGTCAGGGGGAAGGTGTCCCTGGCCACAGCAGGGGATTGGAACTGAATGATCCTTAAAGTCTCTTCAAACCCAAACCATTCTATGAAATAGAGTAACACTGAAAACTTGTTGGTTATAGACCACAAACTTGCAGCTAAATTAGCTTATCATTAAGCACCTTCTCTGCTCACAAGGTAATCCTGGAATCATAGAATGAATCATAGAATGGTTTGGGTTGAAAGGGACCTTAAGTGAATATATCGTATTATATATAGGTGCTGACTGAATTATTAAAAGATATCTTGAGAAAGAAGCAATTTGTATTACAAGTCTCAGGCAAGAAAGATCATGTGGATTGTAATGAGAATAAAATACAGGGTTCCAAATGGAATAGAAATAAAGTGCAGTTATACCATTGTAACAGAGACTGCATAGCAAATGTGTATTATTTAAGAACCATTATGTGACAATGTAATTAAAAGACTCTTGTGTGATAACATGCAAAATAACTAGCCAAATTAGTTTCATGTGTGCTTTTCACCTTCCAAAGTTTGATTTTTGTGTGCTCAGCACTCTGAATACTGTAATGCATGCTGCAGTCTTTTCTTGAAATCTGGGGTATATATCAGTAAAAGCTAATTTCCTAAAGGCAATTTTATACTTACCATGTACATTTAAGAGTTAGAAGGCAGATTTCTCAGCTGTCCATATTACTTCTTCTGTTTAATTAATGAAGTTAAAGGGACTATACTTAGTCACAGAGCTTAATGTAACACTACCCTATCAGTCTCACTGCCATTCCTATTAAGATATTCCAGCAACGTGGTTGAACGAACTCACTGCTCTATTTTAAGAAGGGAGAGGGCATGCTCATAAAATATTGCAGAGGCTTAAAAAGAAATTTTAAAAGGTGAAGAGGTCAATTAGTTGCTCATCCCGTATGGTTGAAGACGCAGGAGGACAGAGCGGGCAGAAGGGCCAAGGGTGGGCGGTAAATGCGCCCCCACCCCGCCAGCAGCCCCGAGCCCTGTGATTCCCGTGTGACTCTCGGAGGGCGGGTGCTGGTGGCCTCCCGTGATCTGGTAGCCACCGTTCACCTGTGTCCCCCGCCGGGCTCCGAGGGCGACGGCTGCCTTGGGCCGCCCGGGGGAGTCTGCGTTCCGCGGCGGAGAGTGGCGCCGGCTCTGCTCGGGACGGCAGCTCCCGAGCTGGGAACTGCCGGCGGAGCCAGCTCTGCCACCGAAACACCCGGGGGAGCTCCGAGGAGCGACCGCGCTCTGTGAGCAGCGGGGCTTCGACGAAAGGGGCGGGGAGTGGTGAAAGGCGTCGTGAGTTCGCCTGGTGAATTTTACGCCTAAAATACGATTTCTCCAGGTGGCGGAATAAAACGGTGTCTCCTCACCTTCCCCCGAACGCCTCTGAGGCAGCGTGAGTCACGGCACAATCCGAGAACTGCATCTCGCAAGAGCGTTTCACAAAGTTAGGGGAGCGTCGGCAGCGCTTCCTACGGGACGGCCGGGACAGCCGGGACAGCGGCCGCCGCCCCGCGCTGGACTCGCCGGGCCGGGCGCTCAGCGCGGCTCCGCGGTGCGGGCTGGTCCCGCT